>OX608079.1:57193296-57351909 GCA_951509765.1 Sphenella marginata | reverse complement strand
AACAAAATATTAAGAACCGTAGCACGGGTTTACGTACATAAATATGTACAAACAAAAAGTCCAGCACACGCATTCGTTCGTATGACCGAAGGTCTAACAACAATGTGTGCTCACTGTTGGCAAGAACAAACAAACAAAAGGGAATTAATTGAAGTGGAGATAAGTGCATTGTGACGTCACAGGGCATCATAGCTTAGATGTTAGAATTTTCTAACAGCGGCTTTGGTGCAGACACTGGTTCGCATCCCAGTGTCCGAAAAGGGATCTGATGATGAGCTTGGAAACTCTGAAACATGTAATCCTATCCATCGCTGTGATTTAACAATGTAATTTTTCTCCAATTATCAATTTTTCCCAAAAAACTGACAATTAAAATTCATTTCGAATTATTGTTTCTCTGATCTCAAGCTTGCAAAACTTACAAATATGTAAAAACAAGAAAGATCGCAAAAACCAACAACAAAATATTAAGAACCGTAGCACGGGTTTACGTACATAAATATGTACAAACAAAAAGTCCAGCACACGCATTCGTTCGTATGACCGAAGGTCTAACAACAATGTGTGCTCACTGTTGGCAAGAACAAACAAACAAAAGGGAATTAATTGAAGTGGAGATAAGTGCATTGCGACGTCACAGGGCATCATAGCTTAGATGTTAGAATTTTCTAACAGCGGCTTTGGTGCAGACACTGGTTCGCATCCCAGTGTCCGAAAAGGGATCTGATGATGAGCTTGGAAACTCTGAAACATGTAATCCTATCCATCGCTGTGATTTAACAATGTTACTTTTTTTTTTTTTGTTTTTTTTTTTCGTTTTGTTAAGTTTACAATTTCAGTCGTCTTAATCGTTAGACTTAACCTATTTAATTTCTTAGTATTAGGTAATTTTGTTATGCCATATGGCATATTTGAAACTGAACTTATTAAATGCGAAATTCATGTAAAATATGTGAAATTCAAGAAATTTTGTCTCTAAATTTTAAGAAAATTTATAATGATTAGTTTGTATATGAAAAGTGGATTTGCAAAAATTGCATTTAAGTATATATGATTTTGGTTTCATGTTTTTTTTATTAATTTCGGCTTGTGCTTTATATAATTCAAGGTTAAATCACATATGTTTTTGGTTTAGCTTTTAGCTAATAAGTCTTAAGTTTACATCTTATAATTATAAATTGATATATTTTAAGCGTTTGGTTTTTGGTTTTTAGTTTCGAAAAATTACCTTTTTAATGGTTTTAAGTATACAAATTTGAAATTC
This sequence comes from Sphenella marginata, assembly GCA_951509765.1. Classification (NCBI taxonomy): domain Eukaryota; kingdom Metazoa; phylum Arthropoda; class Insecta; order Diptera; family Tephritidae; genus Sphenella; species Sphenella marginata. The sequence goes on along the minus strand of OX608079.1, from coordinate 57,350,645 downwards.
GTGTATTTTTGTGTTTGTAGGTTATTTGAATATGGTTGTTTATTGTACTTTTTGTACGCGGTTTTTGTGAACCGTCTTTAATTTTTTATTTTCTTTGTCATAAACCTTTACATTTGTTCCATCTATTTCTTTAACTACATACGGCCCTTGATATATACTTGCATGTTTATCGCGGGGTTCTTTTTGAATTAGAACCTTATCATTTACGTTAATTGTTGACGGATGCGCATGTTTGTCATAATAAAACTTATTTTGAACTTTGTGCTTATTTAGAAGCTCTTGTGCCATTAAGTGAGACTTTTGCATGCGGTATTTCACTTCTTTCACATAGTTCTCTACATCATAAATTGGATCAATTTTTGACTTATGAAGTTCACTAGGTAAAATCGGTTTCTTACCGAATACTAACTCGAATGGCGTAAATTCGTTATCAAAAACGGTATTCGAAGTAGTATTGTGTAAGAATGTGAAATACTTCAAGTAAGTGTCCCAGTCTGCTAACGTATCATCTAGATATAATATAACTTTTAAAACTGGAGTTTCGGTGTCGATAATGCATCTTGCTGTAAAAACGCCTTCGGCTATTTCTTGTGAGTCCACGAATAGTGGTTCGGTTGATTTTTCTAAATCAAAATTGCGGAAAACTTCGCATCTTGGCGGAACAACACAAGAGTCGCTGTCCGTACCGTGGAGTATTGGCAGTGAGATTTTTCCGCCGTTTGACCAAAAAGAAATACTGTTTGTCGCGTAGCTGATTTCGCATTGATTTTGTTTTAAAAAGTCTTTACCTAATATTCCGTCGGATGGAATATTGAAGTCGTTGTTTACCACATGCAAAGTCTGCTTTATAAAAAAATTTGCAAAATGTAAATTTGCTGTGAAAGTTCCCAAAGTGGAGACCGTATCAGAAGTAACTCCAGTAATAGTAATTATATCATTATCATTGATTGATAAATTTTTGTTAATGCATGAAATTTTAATTAAGGAGATGTCGGCCTGAGTGTCGACTAAAAAGGTGCAACATTTGTTAGATCCGTTTATGTTTAATTGAATAAAATCAGAGAAATTTAGATTTAAACAATAAATTGGTTTTGGAGAAAAATTTTTGAAAGAATCGGTTAATCGTAAATCTCTTGATCCCCCAGTGTTCGCTCCTGAGGGGCATGAGCGTTTAAATTACGCACGTTGGCGTTGTTAGTACTCCTTGGAGTAGAAGTTCTCCGGCTCGAATTACTCGCGCGATCGTTATTGTTACTACTATTATTGTTACCCTGATATCGGTTACTGTTTCCCGAACGAAAATTTTGACGCTGATTTCCACGGTTTGAATTATTAAAGTTACTATAATTTGGCCTATTTTGCCTATAACCGTTAAAATTACGACTATTTTGATTGGAAAAACTACGACCTCGATTGCCACCTTGAAAACTTCGAAAATTGCTGTTACCGCGAGACCTAAAAGCGAGTATTTGACGATCTTTAACTTCATTAGACTGTTCAACTATTAACTTTGCTACTACGTCTTTGGAATCAGTAAATGAGGTAGAGGCGAGGATTGACTTAACAAGGCTTGACTTTGCGTTTAACCGGCAAACGTTTACAGTTTGCTCAACCGCCATTTCATGAGCTTTCGTTTGGGTTATACCCTCTATAATCAATGAACGCTCTAACGAGTCAGCCAATTCCTCAATGCGTCTAGCAAAGTCAGTATAGTTGTTATTATTTACTTGTAACGCGGCGATTTTCCCAGCAACAACTTTAGAGTTGTCTGGTTTGATACGACTTCCCAAGGCGACTTTTATGTCGTTAATACAGTTTACTTGTGTAGGGATCGCTTCGCGAGCTTTTCCCCTCGAGTTTAGATTTTACAAATGAAATAAAAGTGGCGTTAAGGCTGTCGTCACTGAAACCTTCAATTAAATCTATCTTATCTATGAAAGATTCCAGAACCAACGGATCGCCGTTGTAATTCTCACGAATTATTGAAGCACTGAGGCTGACAAAACTTTTCTTTTGCTCTACCGTGGCCATTTCAAAAAGTTGATCAAGACCGAAAAAAATATTAGGCGAAGTACAATTTGGTGGATTTTCGCAAACTGCTAATGAGCTTTTGAATAATAATAATAATATGATTGAGGAAGTGTACTGCGACCTTAAAGGTCTATTGTACCCTCATAACCTCATAGCACCTTGTCCAGCCCGATCCGCCTCAGAAAGTTCAGAATGGAGGACGGCTTTAAATCGGGTAGGTGCCTGCACTCCAGTGTAGGTGCGCCTAAGTACTTATGTCTGCTCCTAGACACAGCATCGCAACTACGCAGTATGTGCTCCGCTGTTTCATCCTCAGTGTCACAGAACCGACATAGGCTATGCAGGTGGGCGTTTAGCCTGCAGTGTCCTGTCAGTATTCCTGTGATGATCCTTAGGTTATTCTTAGACAGGGTTATTAATTCCTTATAACGCTTGGAATTATAGTCCCCCATCATGGCCTTTGCCTGGCGCAGCCCGACCGTCTGCTGCCAGTACTTTGTCCTCATACTGCACTCTTCATTCCTCAGCCCCTCTTTGATAGAGTGGGACCCTATCACCAAAAACGGCTCCGGACCAATGGGTCTCGTTGCTGCCGCTTCCCTTGCCAGCCCATCCACCCGTTCATTGCCATCCACCCCTACGTGGCCTGGAACCCAGGCCAGTCGGACGTTATTGCACGATGCCAGGCGGTGTATCCTCTCTACACACTCCAAGACCAAGCGTGACTTTATCTAGAAGGAGGATAGGGCTTTCAGGGCAGCTTGGCTGTCACTAAGTATAGTGATGTTATCATTTGTATACCCGCGTTGCAGGTTTATGTCCACACATATGCTTATAGCTGCTACCTCATCCTGGAATATGCTGGGGTGTGCTCCTAGTGGTACAGCGAGTTCCGTGCGTGGGCCAAGTATGCCCGCACCGATTCCCTCAGGGGTTTTCGAGCCATCCGTGTACCATACGATAGCTCGATTTTTGTGGAATTCCTCAATCCTGGTGGGATTCCACGTGGCTTTATCCCCTAGTTCTAGTTCGAACTTCCTATCAAATATTATTACCTTGGCAATGTCGTCCCGTGGAAGCTGGCAAATAGGAAGCTGATCTTTTAACTTCTCCGCTCCCACAGACGAAATGACCTTGCCTTTTCCAAATCCGTACTTTGCTATGTTTAGCATAGTTCGCTTGGCTACTTGTTCTACCGCAACGTGCAGTGGACTCAGGTCCAGTAGCACCTCGAGTGCCGCCGTGGGGCAGGTGCGCATTGCTCCCGTAATGCATATGCATGCAAGGCGTTGGGTTTTTGCTAATGCCTTTTGCACCGTTCCCAGAACTGATCTGGCGCCCCAGGCTACTGCCCCGTACGCTATTATAGGCCTGACGATCATTATGTACATCCATCTCAGCAGTGCTGGGTTACATCGTCATGATTTGCCTGCGAGTCTTCTGCACACCATTATCGCCTTTGTCGCCTTCATTGTCGTGTTTGCCACATGTGTCCGCCACAGGAGTTAAGAGTCGAACGTGACTCCCAAATATTTCACCTCGGAGGCTAGCTCTATTTGCTCTCCCCCTAGGGTGATTGTCCGTAATCCCGGCAGGGATCTTCTCTGTGTGAATGGGATGATGGCGCTTTTGCCTGGGTTGATGCTCAGACCAGCCCCGGCGCACCATCTCATTGTTAGGTTTAACGCTCTTTGGATAATGTCACAGAGCGTGTCCTCGAACTTCCCCCTGGCGATGATCACAATGTCATCCGCGTACCCCTGACAACGAATGCCATTGTCCGTCAGAAGCTGTAGAAGTTCGTCCACCACTATGCTCCACAGAAGGTGTGACAGTACTCCTCCTTGTGGGCAACCTCTTGTCGTTCTTACCCGAACAGTGCCTGCACCGATTTCGGTCTATGCTATTCTAGCTCGAAGCAGTGCATCTATCCATCGTATGATGGTATTCGGGACCCCTTTGCTTTCAAGTGCTCGACTCACACTCGCATGCGAAGTGTTATCGAAAGCTCCCTCAATGTCCATGAATGCACATATTACTGTATCCCCTTGCTCGAACGCACTCCTTATTTCCGTGGTCAGCTGGTACAATGGCGATGATCACAATGTCATCCGCGTACCCCTGACAACGAATGCCATTGTCCGTCAGAAGCTGTAGAAGTTCGTCCACCACTATGCTCCACAGAAGGGGTGACAGTACTCCTCCTTGTGGGCAACCTCTTGTCGTTCTTACCCGAACAGTGCCTGCACCGATTTCGGTCTATGCTCTTCTAGTTCGAAGCAGTGCATCTATCCATCGTATGATGGTATTCGGGACCCCTTTGCTTTCAAGTGCTCGACTCACACTCGCATGCGAAGTGTTATCGAAAGCTCCCTCAATGTCCATGAATGCACATATTACTGTATCCCCTTGCTCGAACGCACTCCTTATTTCCGTGGTCAGCTGGTACAAGGCCGTGTCTGTTGACCTTCCTGCCCTGTAAGCGTGTTGGCCCACGTGTAGAGGCCTCTGCCTGAGGGCGATCGATCTTATCTCATGATCTATGATCTTCTCCATCGTCTTCAGCACGAAGGAGGTTAAGCTGATGGGCCTAAAGGACTTGGCCACCGAGTAGTCTTTTTTCCCTGCCTTTGGTATGAATACAACCTTTGCCCGCCGCCATATGTTTGGAATATAGGCTAGGGCTAAGCTGTCTTTCATTATTCCTATCAGGTGTGGGCTGAGTTGCTCCCCGTGCTGTAGGAAGGCTGGGAATATCCCATCTGCCCCCGGCGACTTGAACTGCTCAAAGGATGCTATTGCCCATTTGACTGCATTCTTGCTGAAGAGAGCCTTCGCAAGGTGCCAGTCTTGGGCCGATGGTGTTCCCTGCCTGACCCCGACTTCGGCAAGGTCTGGCGATGCATCCGGAAAGTGAGCAGACAGTAGTGCCATAGCTCTTTCATCCTCAGTCGTTGTGAAGTTCCCATCTGGGAGCTTCAGTGCCATCCTAGTTTCCCTCTGCTCCATGGCCAAGGCTTTATGAAGTCTAGCCGCTTCAGGGGTGGAGCTTATCTTTTCACAGAAGGTCCTGAAGCTTGTTCTTTTTGACCTCCTTATTCCTTTATTGTACTCAGTGAGGAGAGCCTTGTACTCTTCCCACTGCCCGGTGCGCTTCGCCTTATTAAACAGCTTGCGCACCCTGCTTCTCATCACCGATAGTTCTTTCGACCACCAAGGAGTCTTGTATTTCGCCCCCTTGGATTCTCGGCAACTGGACCTGAAAGCGTCCAATATGACGCTGTTCAGGTTGTTGACCCGGTGCTCCAGTGTTAGGCTCGATGCCTCCCTTCCCACATTTCCCAAGCTAGCTAGATTAAGGCTAAGGGTGCTACTAAAGCTATCCCAGTCAGTTTTCCTGGGGTTTCTCCGCACATTTGCCTCCCTTGCAACAGCATTGACATCAAACCGGATGTTGCGATGATCTGAGAGGGAGGGTTCCTGCGAAACCCTCCAGTTCGAGATCATGACATCAGCCAGGTTGTTGCCGATGGTGATGTCTAGGACTTCCTCCCGTACCCTTGTTACAAAGGTGGGTGCATTACCCACATTATATACGTTAAGGTCGCTACTTACTAAAAACTCTAAAAGGTACTCACCCCTTTGGTTGGTGTCTGTGCTACCCCACAACTCATTGTGGGCGTTTGCGTCGCATCCAATAATAAGTGGTAGTTTTGCCCTCCTGCAGTAGTTTGCCAAACTTATGACGCTCTCCGGCGGAAAGTTGTTGTCATCGCTCGCCAGGTATGCCGCAGCAAAGACTACACTAGTCCTGCGGCCCTCAACCTCTAGCGTCGTTTGTACCGCTACTAGGTCCTTACTCATGTGCTCTGTAAGACAGAAATAATCAATAGAATTTCTTAATACTACGCACGCTCTTGGTCTCTCCTGAGAGAGATCCCAAATTACCTTATTTTTGTTTCCTTTTAATCCTCTTATCTGGCCGTTTACCAACCACGGCTCTTGCACTAGAGCGATGCCCAGCTTGTCCTCCGCGAAACTCAACGCCAGCGTAGCTGATGCTGCTTTAGCATGGTGGAGGTTTATTTGGGCCACCGCTGTTTCTCTTAGGCCGGTCATTGGACCGGCCCCATCGGCTCGTCCAGGTCAGACAGCCGAACATCCTCATCCTCATCTTCTCTGATACCCAGGTTGCGGAAGTCCATGCCCTCCAGCAATTCCTGTGTGTTGGGGTCCGCAGCGGTCTCCCCCGGAATGCTCGCGGCCACGGCCGCTGAGCTGGTTGAGCTCCCTGCGGGTGCATCTACACCATCCTGTACGATGGCTCGTCCCGTTGCTCCTCCATTTTGGAGCTTTCGGCGGGATGGTCTACCTTCTGCTTCCAAGGCCTCATTGGCACGAAGCTGAAGCGGTAGTTTATCCTGAACGATGCCCTTTTGATGGCATTGAAGGACGCCTCATCGATTGCCATGTTGAGCAGGAGCCCTCCATTCTCGACGTTGGTACTAAATATGCGCCATACCTCGGTGTGCAGGCCCGAGTTCTGTGCTCTGATGAGCTTCAGCACAAAGTCCGTCGACCAATCCTGGCTCCTGGTCAGGAAAATGGTGACCGTGTGCGTGGGGGGTATGTCATCCCCCCTCCTCGTTGTGAGGGCAGGGCCCGTCCATCCCTGCAGCCTCGGTATTGTCCTATCTAGCCACGTTGCGGTGCCCTCGTCTCTACAATCCACCAAGAGTAGTCCTGGGCGGAAGTAGACCCAGCTGAAGGATATCGGGCTTGACCAGCCCTCCGCGACCTCCATCATAATAGCGACCTGCAGAGCAGATAGCTCCTCCTGGCCCAGGCTTTCCGCTGGGTAGTTCCTAGGCAGCACCGCCATCCTTATGCCTCTGGTGGCGTCAGAATAGCTCTGCTGCCCATGAGCTTCCCGCGCAGTTCCCGGTCCAGTCAATCCTGCCGCCCTGGAGGTCCCCGCCATGGTAGCGGTCGAAGTGGTCGCTGGTCGTTTTGCCCGCTGTCCCCTCTGTTCTTTTGCATCCTCATGTGCGATAGTGCCGCAGCTCCGCTTTGAAGTGCTGGCGGAGGCTGATGCCCGATCGTAGGTCCCGCTACTGCGCCCGGGGGCGCGTGCAGGCTGATCTTTACCGCTTCCTCCCTGACCGATTCCCTTTGATTGGTTGGGTTCGGTCCTATCCTCATTCGCAGCACCCTCCTTGCCCACCTCCATGTGGAGGTAGGCTCTTGCCCGAGCGGTGTTAGGCGATAAACCCCTCTCTATGTACCTCAGGTACCATTTCACACCTGATCCCGTCAATCCCCTTCTTCTTGGGTCGTCAAGTCCGCCTGGCGTTCCCCATCTAGGTCTCCGTGGCGGCCGGGATCGCTTTGGTATTACCGCAACTATTGCTGTAGGTGCTCCCGCGCAGCAGTCTCAGCATATGAAATTTAGTTACCGTGCTCCAACGCCGAAGCCAAAGGGAAATTGGGGTTATGTTGAAATGTTAATACATTTATATGTATGTTGAGGTGGCGTGTCTTTGCCGCCCGTTAAGTAAATGCAATAAAATTAAAGTGTGAGCGTGTATGTATATGTGGCGTGCTTTTGGTGCCCGTTACGTAAAAAAAATGGCGTTTTGGGGTTATGTTACCCATGTAACTGGGTACACCTTGAGGTGCTCCAAAAATGTAGCGGCTGGCCCGCGCGTCACGGTCGCCATGTAATATAGGAGTGGAAAAAATGTATGACGCTACCACGCCGGTCGCAGGTCACCATACAAACTATGGGAAATATACTTTCCGGCATTACATCTCGTTGCCGTTTGCGGGACCATAGGCGGGCCCTAAAGGACCTCCACACTGAGTCGGTGGGCAGATCCCTCAGATCCCGGCCTGTGAACCCCGTTATTGGTGCCCAACCACCCGTTCTTGCTGAGGAAGAACGTGTCCTTCCGAGGGAGACTAGAGTCATGCTGGCTCAACTTCGGTCTGGATATTGCAATAGGCTGAACTCCTATTTGTCCAGACTGAACCCTACTATACCAAACACATGCCCTGCATGCGGTATGGCCCCCCACGACACGCAACATCTCTTTTCGTGTTCTTCGGAACATACTCTTCTAACTCCCTTATCACTTTGGTCCAACCCTGTTGAAACAGCGCGTTTCCTTGGACTTCCGTTAGAAGAGCCCGATGACAACTAGGAGTGTTCTGGCCCTTTGGGCAGGGCGAAGCACTGCTAACAACAACAACAACAACAAATATACTTTACCGCTCCAACGGGTTGCTGTGTAAGCACCAATATTAATTGTTGAAATGTATACCTTACCACGCCGGTCGCCTTTTGGTATACAAGGAGGTACACTCCACCGCTCCAATTTTATTAAATAATAGTACTAATGTTTTTCTTACCCAATATGGCTTTAAGGTTTATTATTCACACTTTTATTAAATCTTGATTAAACTTTTCTTTATAAGAGACGCGTCAGTCAAAGTCGAGTATATAGATATAATGCCCGTAAGATGGTGGCAGTGCCTATCGGCAGATGTTGGCTCCTGTCGATAATACAGTCGGTAATACAGTCACTTAAGCCCCGAACAGACGGAAGGGCATTGCCATCATTGCTATTGGTGACTATGTAATGACACTGTCACATAGCATTACATAGGCATGTCCTGCCAGAAGGCAGTGCCCTGTAATGATACCAATTAGCAGTCTACAGTCACCCCTTTTGAGGGATACAATTGTTTTTGTAAGTTTCATGTCGTACGATTTACACAGGATTTTGGAGATTTTACAGCCTTGCACTTCTTTCCATGCCTTATCTGCTTGTTTAACCATGTGTAAATCGCATCTTCGCTTTAATTCCCTTAGTGGAATGGGTAAGTCAATACTGTTGCTCGCATGTAGTGCTACTCCACTCTTTGCTAGCTCATCAGCTTTCTCGTTTCCCTCTATACCTTTGTGACCTGGGGTCCAAAAGATGTGTACTCTATGTTCTATACTAAGTTTTTCAATGATCTGGCAATTTCAATGATTTAGTGATCCCCAGGTCATTGCAGTACACTGCGGCTCCTACTCCTTCCATCATTTTGGAACCATCTGTATATATGTATGTGTACCGTGTTTTCCGTCATTTCTGCACCTCTCCTCCAGCCCTCCGCCTCTATAGTGGCTTCCAGAACCTCTTCGAAGCGCAGGCAAGGGACCGTGTAGTCTACATGTCTTGTCAAGGAAGACGCTATACCACTGTGGCCAAATGTTCTGCACTCAAACTGCCCCGTGGCATATAGCCTGTTGGCAGTTGTTAACGCTATGTTCTTTGCCGTTATGCTAGCGGGCGGTAGATGCAAAATGGCGTGTAACGCGGCTGTGGGTGTGGTTTTTAACGCACCCGTTATGCTAATCATAGATATCCTATACACTCTCTCTATTGAATTCATATACGTTTTCTTCGTTAAGGCGGTCCACCAAACCAGGACCCCATGGAATAAAATTGGTCTAACAATCGTGTTGAAAACCCAATAAGACAAGGCAGGCGAAAGACCCCAAGTGCAGCCCAGCATCCTTTTACAGATATACAGGGCTGCTGAGGCCTTTTTCGACCATTCTTGTACATTGAGTTTCCAACTCAACTTGCCATCCAGTATAATACCTAAATATTTGGTACTAACCTTCGGTTCTAATACCACATCTCCTAATTTTGGCTTCACCCAACTTGGTACTTTGTATTTTCTGGTAAATAATATTAGGTCTGTCTTATCAGCATTTGTGCTCAGTCCAACCTCGCAGGCCCAGTCATGACCTTAAGCGCCTGGTTCATCACCGAGCTGATCGTCGATAGACATTTCCCGCTTATTATGACTGAGACGTCATCTGCATATGCTGTCAGTTTTGCTGGCCCCCCTTCGAACTGCTTGAGCAGTACTCCACCCTGCGGGGTGCCTCTACGTACTACTCTTGTGGTTTCGTAACCGCCCCAACTGGAAGTGATCTTCCTACACCCCAGCATGCAGCCGATCCAATTTTCCAAGGCGGGATCCACCTCAATGTGTCGCAGTCCGTCCATTATGGCTCGCTTTGAAAGGTTGTTAAATGCTCCTGCTATGCCTAGGAAGACACCTATTGCAAATTCCACATGTTGTCTCTATGTGCATAACGACCCTATGCTGTGTCCACAGACCTGCCCTTGGTGTATGCGTGTTGTGTGTTGGAAATTAAATCCTCCTTCACATTTAATTTAATGTGAGTGTCTATTAACCTCTCGAGGGTTTTTAGTAAAAATGACGTCAGACTAATTGGCCTGTAGTCTCCAGTGTACATGTGGCTGCTCTTGCCTGCCTTCGGTATGAACACCACCACAGATCTCCATACCTCCGGTACGTGCTTCAGCCTTATGCAGCTATCGAATATTACACTAAGCCATTCTATGGTTCTCTTTCCGGCCATTTGGGGCATGGCGGGGAAGATCCCATCTGGGCCTTGGGACTTAAACTTGGAAAACGAGTTTATTGGCCACTTGATTTTGGAAAGTGTTATCAGTACTTCAGTAGCACGTTCCTGTATTGGTGAGCCTATGCTATTTATTTGTTCATCAATGCATTCTTCTGATGGGAAGTGAGCATTGAAGAGTGATTCGAGGGATTCTGCACTATTACGCGCCCATTCCCCATTCCCCATTCTCCATTTTAATAAGGCCCTGAACTTGTACGCCCTTCGAAAGAACCTTTCTCAATCTCGCAGTCTCATTGGAACTTTCCATATCACCACAGAACTTTTGCCGAGAGCTTCTTTTTGCTACACGAATTTCTTTTTTGTACATCTTTAGAAGATCCCTGTACTCGTCCCAGCACTCAGCTGAATCCGTTAGCTTTGCCAGCTTAAATAAGTCTCTAGTCTGTCTCGTTAGGGCACCCAGCTCTTTACTCCACCATGGTGGTTTCGATTTGTTTCTGGGTTTCCTGAGGGGGCAGGCTGATTTATAAGCTTTTGTTAGTGTCGTTGTTAGGATATCTGTGGATTTCTCCAGATCCTCAACATTACTAATCGTCTCCGGTTGCCGAAGCTTTGATTTCAGATACCCTTGAAAACGGGTCCAATTTGTTGTTTTGGGATTTCTAAAAAGTTCCCCTCCTTTAACTGTATTTACAGCTATGTTATAACCAATGTACGCATGATCAGAGGAGGAGGGTCTGTTTAGGACCCTATAGTCGGATATGGCTGTACTTGGTTCCGAACAAAGAGTGATATCTAACACGTTTTTGGACGTTGGTCCCACGTATGTGGGAACGTAACCTGTGTACAAAATTTCATGCGAATATCTCAAGTTTTACTCAACTTATGTTAATTTATGTGATTTTCAATATCGAAAAAGTGGGTGTGGTTATCATCTGATTTCGACAATTTTCACAGCAGCTCACCTTGGCCAGAAAGTAGCCTGCAAAACCAATTCCATGCAAATATCTCAGTTTTTACGCAAGTTATGTCAATTTATGTGATTTTCGAAGTTTTCGATATCGAAAAAGGGGGCGTGGTTATCATCCGATTTCGTCCATTTTCAATAGCAGCCTACCTTGGCCAGAAAGTAACCTGTATACAAAGTTTTATGCAAATATCTCAATTTTTACTCAAGTTATCGTGTACACGGACGGACAGACGGACGGACATGCGATTTCGAAATAATTATAAAGGAAAAACTGTATTTCGTTACTAAGAACGTTATTGAGCTGCATCAGCATGGGTTCGTTGCAGGGCGTTCCACTGTAACTAATCTTGCACATTACTCTCACTTCTGTATCTCTGCATTCAATGATGGCACTCAGTTTGATAGAATCTACACTGATTGCTCGAAGGCTTTCGATAAAGTCTCACATCAAATCTTATTAGCTAAACTTCAGAGTCTTGGAATTCACTCATTGTTTTTAAGTTGGCTAAAATCTTATCTGTCGAACAGAGCTATGTGTGTGGAAATAGAAGGTTGTAAATCCCACACGTTTATTGCTACTTCGGGTGTCCCCCAAGGCAGCGTTTTAGGCCCACTTTTATTTATCTTATTTATTAATGATATTGGCTCTTGCTTTAAATCTTCTAACTTTCTACTTTATGCTGATGATCTTAAAATCTATCGCAGAGTAAACGGTCCGTCTGACTATGCTTTACTGCAACACGACCTTAACAATCTCGTGGTTTGGTGTGTTGCAAACAATCTTCACCTAAATGTCAAAAAATGTTTCCACATGTCTTTCTCAAAGTCTCCCATCTCGCTTCCATCATCTTATAACATTTCTGGGGCTCAGCTGGCCACAGTTAATGAAATTGTTGATTTAGGCGTCGTTTTCGACACAAAATTTTCTTTTGTCAATCATATCTGCTACATACTTCCTAAGGCATACTCGAAACTTGCTTTTCTTCGAAGATATGTCAAAGACTTCAAAGATCCATATACTAGGAAAGCTCTCTATATTTCTTTAGTTCATTCAAGATTGGAATATGCCTCCATTATTAGGAACCTCATTTATAACTGCCACTCGGCAAGAATTGAAAAGGTTCAAAGGAAGTTTTTGCGGTTATGCCTATATCCCCTAAATTTTGAGGACCCTCTTCCATGTTACAGCTCTCGCTGTATGCTTATTAATCTCCAACCCCTCTGTACTCGCAGAATACTCCATTTATTAATGTTTGTATACGATATTATTGTTGGCTCATTAAATTGCCCGGATATCCTTGAAAAAGTTTCATTCAATGTGCCCAATAGATCCCTTCGGCCGTTCTTACTTTTTATTTGTCTGCTCTAAGCTCTCAAGGACTCTGACTATTGATTCTTCCCTTCCGAAAGCCTCCTTCAAGTCTGTTATTGAATCCAGTCTTAATGTATTACATACTTAAGTACTTATTTTTAGTTAATATTTTTCAATGTAAATAGTCTGTAAGATGAAAATCATAGACTGAATAAAGAATAAATAAATAAATAAACATGCCTTAATCAATTCCTCTTTTCAACCTAAGAACTTTCATGTATGGCACTCCATATCTAACTCGATTATTTTGCGCCGTTACATGGACCGTTATGTGGACAAAATTATAATATCCTTGTACTAGTACTAGTACGCTGGGTATAATAATAATAAAATTTTATTAATAGAAAATGGCATGGTGGAAAGTTGCACTGAACGACATATTAGTAGCTATAACAGGATATAAGGTAGGGAAAGAGAAACCTCTGAAGATAAAAATAATGAGAACAAAATAGCCAAAATAGAAGCACACCCAATTCTAGAAAATAAAGTAGAAATCTCGGATAAATGGTTAATAATTTTCGGGGCAGTGAAATAACTCCCGGGGAAATAACGCCCGCCGAAAAAAGGAAATAAGGCCCGCGGGCTTTGTTTCTTTTCTAAAAGGAAATAACGCCCGCGGGCATTATTTCTGTTCTGAAAGGAAATAGCGCCAGCGGGCATTATTTCTTTTCTAAAATGAAATAGCGCCCGTCGACAAAAAGAAATAACGCCCGCGGGCCTAATTTCCATTTTGAAAAATAATTTTACAGCGCCGGAGCAAGTTATGGGCACAGCAAAGCTAACATTTTCACTTTGCAAATTATAACTATGTTTAGGAAGGACATCACCGTGGCGGTAGCCACGGCTATGGCACACACCCGGTGTTGGAATGGCGTAGCCCAGGGTTATTTTTTGAAGCGCGGCCGAAGGCCGCCTACGCGGAAAAGTGTTCTGCACAGAAAAAACATGGATCGGGCCCCTGAATCAGGATTTGACCTAGGTCATTTTTTGGTTTTTTGTTAATAACTTTTCACTGAAATAAAATATTTATTTTCTGGTTTCGGATTCTTGTTACAGAGGTCAAAACGCGTCTTTTGATACCCCGATATTTTCGGACGTGTATTAGCAGTTACATACATACGGTCGTAAAGAATTACCTTAACTTGATTTCTTGATTATTTTTTATCAACTTAGGAAGGCCCTTCTTCGTTTTCCGTATATAAGGAAAGTATGCGGACGTACAAGCTGTGTTGGATCGCCTAAGGGTTATTTTTTATAAGCGCTACCTAATGCCGAGTTAAATGAGAAATAACGCCCGTTGCAAAAAAGGAATAACGCCCGCGGGCGTTATTTCCCCGGGCGTTATTTCACTGCACCTAATTTTCATATGCGTAAGTACATTTTTAATTGTCGCAATTACAATTTTAATTTTAAACAAGTAAGGAAGTCTAAGTTCGGGTGAACCGAACATTAAATACCCAGCGTTAGTTTTCAGAAAAAGGGGGCGTAGTTTTCATCCTATTTAGCCCATTTTAAAAACCAATCTATTCCGAGCCTAAACAATAGCGAATTTGGTGGGCGCGGCCACGCTCCTTGCTTATAAAGCTTTAACCGCTTACATGAGCCAAAAGTACTGAATCGATCTTTACAAGGGTTATAAATACCATGTCCTATATATAACTTTGGAAAAGAAGGCGTGCCATGCCCATAACTTTTAACGTATTTTGTGAAATTTTTTGATATACGGATATACATATGTGAGGAGTGAATAAACAAAAGGTCGTATTTCCATATTCAGGCTATATTCAAAAATCGCAAAAATCTGAGAAAAAGTCAAAGAAGCAAAATTATAAGTTTGTAAATGGTTTAATTAACACAAGATAGCTACTCTAATCTGACACCATCGTTATTTTAACTTTTTCTTGCCTCTAATACATCTTTTTTTAAACTTTTTAATTTGGAAATATGCCCTTTTGCAAGAATTTTTGGAGATATGCCCTTTTGCTTGACATACTTTTGGAAATAAGCCTTTTTGAAAAATTCATCTTCGAACGAAAATCATCAGTATCGTGGTTTTTTCCTCTTGTTATTTCGATAACGACCAGCCCTGCCATTCACAGAAGTCATTTTATCCTTCAGTCCTATTAAAAGGCATTATACACGATATGTATATGTCAGTTTTTTGTATGGATACAGAAACACCGAGTGAACACAAAAGAAAACTAGTAAGGAAGTCTAAGTTCGGGTGTAACCGAACATTAAATACCTAGTAGTGATCTGTTTTGGTATCCTAATTTAATAACTGAAAATTTGTTATAAAGGCAACTGATTGGTTTCGATAAAAACATTTCTATTGTAAGTGGTAAATTAAACTATCACTAAATAACAAAATATAAATAGCTTTCCCCAGGTTCATGAAAGGTATGAAAATAAAAAAAATTAATACAAAAAAAAGTAGGGTGCTAACTACTTGTCCGTATATTTTGCGTGTTTGCTTTCCGATTTGCGTAATTTTTGGCAGGAGTATACTACGTACTATTGGGAAGCACCTCACTAACTTTCATGAAAATACCTTCTTGAAATTTCAAGCAATCGCTTTTGAAAATAGCTAACCTTTTTTGCTGAAAAGTGGGCGGCGCCACGCTTACTTCACCAAAATCCACAACACCGATTTTGCCTATTTTCAATAGCGCTCCGAGATAAGTAAAAAGGAACCTGCATACCAAATTTTATTGAGATATCTCAAGATTTACTCAAGTTATCGTGTTCACAGACGGACGGACGGACGGACATGGCTCAATCAATTTCTCTTCTCCTCCTGAACATTTTGATATACATAAGTCAATATCTATCTCGATTCGTTTATGACGTTACATACAACCGTTAGGCGAATGAAGTTAATATACCTTGTGTGCGAAGCACTACCAGGTATAAAAATATGAGTACATATGGATTGAAAACTTGACAGGCAGATATGACAATACATATCGCGTATAACAACCATAATCAGAGTTAAAATACATAATAATGATAAGAACACAATTTTATTCACAAGAGCATATGTAACAAAAGCAACGTGTAGTACAAAGTATTATAATAATATTTTTAATTATAACGATTTATATTTTTACACGTGTATAAATAACTCCGATTTCTCAAAATAGTCTTCATTTTTAAAAAGGCGCATCTAAACTTAGTGTTTTTACTTTTATGAAGGCATGGTTTTATGAAGTTAATCCCTAATGGATCCTTGTCTACATATCTGTAAAGAAAACGAAATCAAAAGCATTAACTTAAACGAAAATATGAAAATTACAGGTCTTTAAATCAACCAAAAACTTTACTTACTCTTTTTTCTTTCGCACTTTTAAATTGTCCTTTTGTTTTCCTCCTCCGGTATTTAACATAGCCACAAGGGTTTCTTCCATTTTAAAATAAAATGTTAAAATAAATGTTTATGAAAGCAAAATCTGTTCATACCTTAATTTTTCATTAAAAGAAACATAAAAATAACAGTTACACCATGGACAATTTTTTATTGACAATTGAAGAAACTGTTGCTATATCGATTTTATAAAAGTGGAACATATTTCAGTGGTTAAGTCGTTTATTTTAAAAACGCTATTTTATATGCAAATAAAAAATGCCCTTTTGTCTGATTGTTTACGACAAGGTAGCAAAACATAATGGGAAATTAGACTTTTTGATTGAAACAATGCAAACATTTTAAACCACAAATAAATGCCATGGAAATATGTCCCTTTTGGTTGAAACTTATTTTTTGACAGATCTTTTTATATGGTAAAAACATATTTTAGTGGTTTCCATTGAAGACAACATGTGTAATTATGCCCAAACAAGCCGATTTCATCAGCAACACCAATAGAGTGATGAATGGAAATAAGCCCTTTTGTTTATTCACTCCTCATGTGTCCATTAATCAATATTTACCTAATTTTAAAAAAGTGTGTGGTGGCACGCCCACGGATTTTATTATGTTGTTTGTCCCTATTTGAAGATCAGTTTTAATTGCGGATAGTTATGATACTTTCACAGTGGCTTGTTAATAGTGAAATGTTGATATTTTGTTTTTTCACTTGTGGGCGGTGCCACGCCCATTTTCCAAAATATTACCAAAAAAACCTTTAAAAATCACTAATAACATCATCAGGTGAATGAGTGTACTAAATTTTAGCATTATATCTTTATCAGTTAAACAGATATTGCATATTCCGGTTTCCTAACTCTCGTTTAGATAACTTTAGTCCAAAAAGGGGCGTGGTCGTTCACCGATTTTTCTTATTTTCTGTGGTATTACATAAACATAACATGCCTGGTACCTAGTTTCGTAAACCTATCTCACACCGTTCTGAAGTTATTAGCAGTCGAATTTGAAAATTGCCTGACTCATAAGTGGGCGGTGCCACGCCCACTTTCCAAAATTTTGGAAAAATAATGTTAAGAATGTGAAAATTGATGTATGTACCAAATTATATTATTATAGCATCGGTTAATTAGATATGGACTTTTCAATATTTCCACCTAATTTCAATATAACTTTTATAAAAAAGTAGGCGTGGTCGCCAAGCGATTTCGTTTATTTTCTATATCTGAATTTAACACAACAATAGTATGCCCTCTACAAAATTTCGTTATACTAGCATAAACTGTTCTCAAGTTATTAAGAGTCAAAATTTTTAAATTTCTTCAAATATATGTGGGCGGTGCCACGCCCCTTTTCAAAAAATTTGATAAAATCCGCCTTAGAACATATAAGTCAATACATATTGCAAATTTTATCATTGTAGCTGCTTCTGATATGGAATGAACCCGTTTTATACGTTTTTCGAAATTTTCGATATCGAAAAAGGGGGCGTGGTTATCATCCGATTTCGCCATTTTCAATAGCAACCTACCTTGGCCAGAAAGTAACCTGTATGCAAAATTTCATGCAAATATCTCAATTTTTAGTCAAGTTATCGTGTACACGGACGGACAGACGGACGGACATGCCTTAATCAATTCCTCTTTCCAACCTAAGAACTTTCATATATGGAACCCCATATCTAACTCGATTATTTTGCGCCGTTACATAGTACCGTTATGTGGACAAAATTAATATACCCTTGTACTAGTACTAGTACGCTGGGTATAAAAAGTAAGGAAGTCTAAGTTCGGGTGAACCGAACATTAAATACCCAGCGTTAGTTTTCAGACAGTAACCTGTTAGTTTTCAGACAGTAACCTGTATGTTGTAGCAAATCTCATGGAAATATCTAAATTTTTAGTCAAGTTATGTTAATTTATGTGATTTTTGAAATCCACTATATCAAAAAAGGGGGCTGATTTCGCCCATTGCAAACACCAACCTGCCTTGGACCGAAATTAAACTGTGTACCAAATTTCATGCGAATATCTCAAGTTTTACTCAACTTATGTTAATTTATGTGATTTTCGATATCGAAAAAGGGGCGTTGTTATTATCCGATTTCCACAGTTTTCAACAGCAGCTTACCTTGGCCAGAAAGTAGCCTGCATAACAAATTTCATGCAAATACCTCAATCTTTATTCAAGTTTTGTCAATTTATGTGATTTTCGAAATTTTGGATATCGAAAAAGGGGCGTGGTTATCATCCGATTTCCACAATTTTCAACAGCAGCCTACCTTGGCCAGAAAGTAACCAATACACAAAATTCCATGCAAATATCTCAGTTTTTACGCAAGTTATGTCAATTTATGTGATTTTCGAAATTTTCGATATCGAAAAAGGGGGCGTGGTTATGATCCGATTTCCCCCATTTTCAATAGCAACCTACCTTGGCCAGAATTTCATGCAAATATCTCAATTTTTACTCAAGTTATCGTGTAAACGGACGGACTGACGGACGGACATGCCTTAATCAATTCCTCTTTTCAACCTAAGAACTTTCGTGTATGGAACTCCATATCTAACTCGATTATTTTGCGCCGTTACATGGACCGTTATGTGGACAAAATTATAATATCCTTGTACTAGTACTAGTATGCTGGGTATAATAATAATAAAATTTTATTAATAGAAAATGGCATGGTGGAAAGTTGCACTTAACGACATTTTAGTAGCTATAACAGGATATGAGGTAGGAAAAGAGAAACCTCTGAAGATAAAAATAATGAGAACAAAATAGCCAAAATAGAAGCACACCCAATTCTAGAAAATAAAGTAGAAATCTCGGATAAATGGTTAATAATTTTCATATGCGTAAGTACATTTTTAATTGTCGCACTTACAATTTTAATAAAAAACAAGTAAGGAAAGGGCTGTCTTCGGCTGTGCCGAAGTCTTTATACCTTTCATGAATATGCACAACTTTTCTCAGTGTCCGCTCCTTACTTACAATTACTCACAAACTCTCCAAAACCGTTAATTTAAAAATACATAGCCAAACCACATATATCGGAGCAATCGGTAATATGGGAGCTATATGTTATGTAAGTCCGATCTGTATGATTTTCACTACACACATCACTCATATAATAAGTACCAAACCTGCAAAATTCTACGTTTCTAGCTTTCTATTTGAAAAATTTATAGCCCGAAACCCATTTATCGAAACTATCGATTATATGGGAGCTATATGTTATGTTGGTCCGATCCAGGTGATTTTCACTACACACATTACTTATATAGTATGTACTAAACCTGCGAAATTTCGCTCTAATAGCTTTTTAATTGCAAGAGTTAGAGGCCAAAACCCATTTATCGAAACTATCGATTATATGGGAGCTATATGTTATGTTGGTCCGATCCAGGTGATTTCCACTACACACATTACTTATATAGTATGTACTAAACCTGCGAAATTTCGCTCTAATAGCTTTTTAATTGTAAGAGTTAGAGGCCAAAACCCATTTATCGAAACTATCGATTATATGGGAGCTATATGTTATGTTGGTCCGATCCAGGTGATTTTCACTACACACATTACTTATATAGTATGTACTAAACCTGCGAAATTTCGCTCTAATAGCTTTTTAATTGCAAGAGTTAGAGGCCAAAACCCATTTATCGAAACTATCGATTATATGGGAGCTATATGTTATGTTGGTCCGATCCAGGTGATTTTCACTACACACATTACTTATATAGTATGTACTAAACCTGCGAAGTTTCGCTCTAATAGCTTTTTAATTGCAAGAGTTAGAGGCCAAAACCCGTTTATCGGAACAATCGATTGTATGGGAGCTATGCGTTGTATCGTTCCGATCTTGCTGGTTCCGACAAATGATTAATCCTATGCAAAATGGCGCCTGCTTGCAAAATTTCATCGAGATATCTCTAAAATTGAGGGACTAGTTTGCGTTCAAACAGACGGACGGACAGACGGACAGACGGACGGACGGACGGACGGACGGACAGACGGACATGGCTAAATCAACTCATCTCGTCGCCCTGATCATTTCGGTATACTTAATGGTGGGTCTATCTCTTCTTCTTCTCATACTTACAAACATCGGACCAAAGTTATAATACCATTTCATGCTCATGAAAGGTATAACAAGTAAGGAAGTCTACGTTCGGGTGAACCGAACATTAAATACCCAGCGATAGTTTTCAGACAGTAACCTGTATAGCAAATTTCATGGAAATATCTAAATTTTTAGTCCAGTTATGTTAATTTATGTGATTTTTGAAATTTTCTATATCAAAAAAGGGAGCCGATTTCGCCCATTGTAAACACCAGCCTGCCTTGGACCGAAATTAACCTGTGTACCAAATTTCATGCGAATATCTCAAGTTTTACACAACTTATGTTAATATATGTGATTATTGAAATTTTCGATATCGAGAAAGGGGGCGTGGTTACCATCCTATTTCGCCCATTTTCAATAGCAACCTACCTTGGCCAGAAAGTAACCTGTATGCAAAATTTCATTCAAATATCTCAATTTTTACTCAAGTTATCGTGTACACGGGCGGACAGACGGACGGACATGCCTTAATCAATTCCTCTTTTCAACCTAAGAACTTTCATATATGGATCTCTTTATCTAACTCGATAATTTTTCGCCGTTACATAGTACCGTTATGTGGACAAAATTATAATACCCTTGTACTAGTACTAGTACGCTGAGTATAATTATGTTAAAAATAAATTGAGACAATTAAACAATGTGCAACAGAGTGTGTGACTTAACATCTTTTGGTAAGAAATGTATCAATAGAAAGAAATCCACGATATGCTATATGAAGAAAAAGCAAAAGCTATTAAGTCGTACAAATGTATAAATAAAAGCATTCCAATTACAACAGAAACCATAATAAAACACTTGAACAAAATTCTAGTATCTCTAAATAGCATAGGACAGGTGATCAAATAGCTAATTAACATACTTACCAAAGAACACCAAGAGGAAGCTTATCAATTTTTCTCCACCGTACGAGGTAAACTTGTATCCTCCCTACCTAGATACAACATAGAATTTAATGTACCAATAACAGTACTTAATGTGCGCAGTTGTACCGAAACGGAAAACCACGAAACTCCACTTCAAAATTAACAAAAAGAACTAGTAAGGAAGTCTAAGTTCGGGCATTAAACACCTAGTAGTGATGTGTTTTGGTATCCTAATTTACTCAGGTCTATTTTAACACATACCTGAAAATTTGTTATAAAGGCAACTGATTGTTTTCGATTAAAAACAATTCTGTTGTGAGTGGTAAATTAAATTATCACTAGATAAGAAAATATAAATAGCATTCCATGAAAGGTATGAAAATAAAAAAATTAAAAAAAAAAGCAGTAGGGTGTTAACTACTTGTCCGTATATTTTGCGTGTTTGCTATCCGATTCGCGTAATTCTTGGCTGGGGTATACTACATACTATTGGGAAGCATCTCACTAACTTTCATTGAAATACCTTCTTGAAATTTTTAGCAATCGCTTTTGAAAATAACAGACCTTTTTTGCTGAAAAGTGGGCGGCGCCACGCCTACTTCAACAAAATCCACAACATTTTCTTACAGTATAGTTTTGCTTATTATGTGTGCAAAATCTTATTTATATAACTTATACAATTATGGAAATATCGCGATTTTGATTTTACTAAGAAATATTTCAGAACTATGTTCAAAAAGTGGGAGTGGGTTTATTTTGACAGCAAAGAGTAAGCTTTATATGTTGAACTATTTCTCCAAATATCGTTTCAATAAATTAATTTTTACCGGAGTTATGGCATGAAAAGTTTTTTGGAATAATCCACCATAAAGGGGCGGGGCCACGCCCATTTTCCAAAAAATTTATGCATTCGACTTCCTTTGCCCACGAACACTTTAGAGGTAAAATAGAAATGATATACAGCTAGTTTGAGCAAAGTTATTGCATATTCAATATATCTATGATCCTTTTCAAAATTGGGCGTGGACCTTACCCGATTTCGCTAATTTTTTTTCGGAATATTGCCGGTATTAATATAAATATGTGTGCTGAATTTCATTTTGCTATCTTGGGCGGTTTTTGATTTATGATTAATAATATTTCCAAATTTGACTTTATAAAAGGTGGGCGGCACCAAGCCCCTTTTTAAAAATTTCTTCAGAAATGTATTTGTTGCCTTAACGCTAAAGTGCATACCAAATATTATCCTGTATTATGTACTGAATAATCACTCTTTTTGTATTTTCGAAAATATTATATGTATAGAAAGTGGGCGTGGCTTTTAACCTATTTTCAATAGCGCTCCGAGATAAGTGAAAAAGAACCTGCATATCAAATTTCATTGCGATATCTCAAGATTTAGTCAAGTTATCTTGTTCACAGACGGACGGACGGGCATGACTCAATCAATTTCTCTTCTCCTCCTGAACATTTTGATATATATAAGTCAATATCTATCTCGATTCGTTTATGCCGTTACATACTACCGTTAGGCGAATGAAGTTAATATACCTTGTGTGCGAAGCACTACTAGGTATAAAAATATGCGTACTTAATCTAAACTTAAACAGCTACATATCTACAAGGACATCATTAAACAATTCATACTCAAATTTTTTAATTGATACTGGAGCCGATATCTCCATAATTAAAAAACAGCAAATAGATAATAAAGAAAAAATAAATACTGAACAAATCACAGATTTGAAAGGCATTGGTCAAGGAACAACTAGGCACAATTAAAGCAGATCTAAAAGGCGATAACCTTCTAATTTATCATAAATTTCATGTTGTAGAAGACAACTTTCCAATTCTATGTGATGGAATAATAGGCCTAGACTTCATAGAGAAATACAATTGTATTGTAGATTATGGAAAAACAGAGGACAAACTAATCCTAAGACCATATGATTTCCCTCAAACAATAGCAATGAATCTAACAAACTGTCTGTCCGTCAACACAATCACAATTCCAGCTAGATCGGAAGTTATTAGACAAATTAAAAAAAATACAAATAACAAAAACATTTTCATACCGCACCAACAACTATCAGAGGCCATTTATATTGCAAATCAGATTACAAATAACGAGCAAACTTTCGTTAGAATTATTAACACAACACATAACAACACAACTATTCAAAACTATAAAATTAATACTGAAAATTTAGACGATTATACACTAATTAAAACAACCCCACACAATAAAAATTGCACAGATACAGAAAAATTAAAAAGATTAACCGAAAATTTTCCAAATTTTGTTAAAGCTCAATTAATATCAATTTGCACAGAATTCATAGATATATTTGCACTAGAAACAGAACAAATTACTTCTAATAATTTTTATAAACAAAAATTATATATGAAGGATGACAACCCAGTTTACAGTAAAAATTATAAATTACCCCAAATACAAAAAGGTGAAATAACCAAACAAGTAAATAAGCTAATCCAAGATGATATAATAGAACCTTCAATCTCAGAATATAATAGTCCAAATTTATTAGTTCCTAAAAAATCACTCCCAGGCAAAACAGAAAAAAGATGTAGATTGGTGGTTGATTACAGACAAGTAAACAAAAAATTTGCAGCAGATAAACTCCCACTCCCAAGAATTGATGACATTCTAGATCAACTTGGAAGAGCAAAATAGCCCCAAACTCATTCCAACGAATGATGACATTAGCATTCGCTGGCCTTAAACCATCTCAAGCATTTCTCTACATGGATGATTTAGTTGTATTAACTTAAAATTACATCCAGATAAATGCCTATTTTTCAGTCAAGAAGTAACTTATTTAGGACATAAATGCACAAACAAGGGAATATTACCCTACCCAAGCAAATTTGAAACAGTTCAAAATTACCCAACACCAAAAACAGCGGATGAAGTTAAAAGATTCGTAGCCTTCTGTAATTATTACAGAAGATTTGTACCAAATTTTGCAGAACATTGAAGAAAGGTTACTAGACTTTGCAGAAAGAATGTTACCTTCGAATGGACAGAAGAATGTCAAAAAGCCTTTGTCTATTTAAAGGAAGCATTAATTAGTCCAACATTTCTGCAATACCCAGATTTCGATAAAGCATTTTGCATAACGACAGATGCTAGTGGGTATGCTTGTGGAGCAGTCCTTAGCTAAGAACATGATGGCAAACATTTACCAATTGCCTACACGTTCAGGTCATTCACAAAAGGTGAAATAAATAAAGAAACAATAGAAAAAGAATTGGCAGCAATCCATTGGGCCATAACCTTCTTCAGACCATACGTCTATGGTAGAAAATTCTTAGTAAAAACCGACCATAGCCCATTAACATACCTATTTTGGAGTATATAGCTGGTAAAGAAAATCATATCGCGGATGCATTATCCCGCATAACAATTACAAATTTAAAAGATATGTCAGTGGAAGCAAATAAAATTTTTAAAATAACAACAAAATCAGCAGCTAAAAAGATCACTAATAAAACTGAAATTAAAGAAAGTCACAAAGAAAACCCCAAAATTTACGAAGCGCTAAATAAATTTGAAGTAAAAAGACTAGACATGTCTCGTTTTCAATCCTCCGAAATTATATTTCAAAAAAGGAAAGAAAATTTGTAGCAATTTCGATACAAGCAACCTAATTGCTGAGGATAAGATTGACTTATTATGAATTTAGGACTTGTACAAGTACAGTTGTCCTTATTGTTTAAAAGGAATTATACTGCAGTAGGCAAATTTATAGAAATGGGTAACAAAGTTCTCAAAAAGTTAACAATCGCTCCAACCTCAGAGGTTATACATGTGACAAATCCCGGGAAAATTAAAGAAATTCTGCACAAATATCATGACGATGCTATTAGTGGTGGCCACTAATGGGAATAAATCGCATGGCAGATCAAATCAAGCAGAAATATATCTGGCTGAATATGAAAAATGACATACGAAAATATGTAAAAAACTGCATCCACTGCAGGAAAAATAAAATTAATAAACATATCAAAGAATGAAGACACCTCCGAAGGCATTTGATATTGTACAAATTGACACAGGCGGCCCATTGCCAAAATCGATAAACGGAAACGGATATGCAGTTACCATTATATGCGACCTAACCAAATATTTGGTAGCAATTCCATTTCCAAGCAAACATGCAAAAACTGTTGCTAAAGCCATATTCGAGCATTTCATCCTGATTTATGGCCAAATGAAAACAATTTTAACAGGCAGGGGCACAGAATACAAAAATAGCCTGTTCAAAGAACTGTGTAAATTGTTAAAAATTGGGCATAAAACTTCTACACCATACCATCACCAGACTTTGGGTACTGTAGAACGCAGTCACCGGACATTCAACGAATATATGCGTGCATACATATCCAGTGACAAAGACGATTGGGATGAATACCTCAGTTGTGTCGCTTATTATTACAATACAACGCCATCGACAACACATAATTATTGCCCTTTCGAACTAATATTCGCAAAACAACCACCAAATTATGAATTTTTGAAAGAAGATAAAATTAGCCCGGTATACAACCATGAGGCATATGACAAAGAAGTAAAATACAAACGTCAAATATCACAACAAAGAGCAAGAAAATTAATTCAAGAAACAAAAGAAAAGCAAAAATCAAATTACGACAAGAATAGCTATAGTAAGGAAATTAAAATAGGAGATTTAGTATTAGTTAGAGAAGAGGCCTCCCATAAGCTAGAAAATAGATATACAGGACACTATAAAGTTAAAACCATTGATAAAAATAACAACTACACTTTAATTCCACATACCATAGGAGACAGTAACAAAAACAAAAAAGAAATCGTAATTCATAAGAATGGGCTTAAACCAATTTAAAACTCGTAGCATTAAAAATAAATATAAGCAATGCACTTTATTCATAATAATTTAGTAATAACAAAAAAGCATTCCAATTTACTCAATTTTATACACGACACAAGCCAAAAAAACACAAAATCAAGTATCAGATAAAGTATACAAACAAATAAAAACTAGTAAGGAAGTCTAAGTTCGGGTGCAACCGAACATTAAATACCTAGTAGTGATCTGTTTTGGTATCCCAATTTACTCAGGTCTATTTGAATAACGGAAAAGTTGTTATAAAGACAACTGATTGTTTTCGATTAAAAACACTTCTTTTGTGAGTGGTAAATTCAACTATCACTAAATAACAAAATATAAATAGCTTTCCTCATGTTCATGAAAGGTATGAAAATAAAAAAAATTAATTTAAAAAAAGGCAGTAGGGTGTTAACTAAGGTAAGTGGCTATAATTCCGTGGTAGTACCTTATTCCGTGGTATTTCGATTTTTTATGCCAAATAAGGAATTAGAAGAAATTTTAGTTAAATTAAAAATGCAATTATGAAGATCTATCTTTAAGAGATACAAATCGATATACTTTTTTGTTTTCTAGGCTATATTTATTTTATATGACACGATCAAAAGTTGTTAGTCTAGAGAAAAAGTGTTTTGTATGACGGTGTCTTAAGCAAAATGTTAAGGAGTCCAATGAAAATTCTTAAGGCTGTAAAATTTTAACCGTATACTTTTGTTTCATAATTATTACATTTAGATGCTCAATTAACATTTATTAACTATTTTTTATAACCACCATATACATTGAAATAGTTTTTTTTACTTTTAATTCATTTATTCTGATCCACGGAATTAGGTACACATTTCGAAAATATTATATGTATAGAAAGTGGGCGTGGCTTTTAACCTATTTTCAATAGCGCTCCGAGATAAGTGAAAAAGAACCTGCATATCAAATTTCATTGCGATATCTCAAGATTTACTCAAGTTATCTTGTTCACAGACGGACGGACGGGCATGACTCAATCAATTTCTCTTCTCCTCCTGAACATTTTGATATATATAAGTCAATATCTATCTCGATTCGTTTATGCCGTTACATACTACCGTTAGGCGAATGAGGTTAATATACCTTGTGTGCGAAGCACTACTAGGTATAAAAATATGCGTACTTAATCTAAACTTAAACAGCTACATATCTACAAGGACATCATTAAACAATTCATACTCAAATTTTTTAATTGATACTGGAGCCGATATCTCCATAATTAAAAAACAGCAAATAGATAATAAAGAAAAAATAAATACTGAACAAATCACAGATTTGAAAGGCATTGGTCAAGGAACAACTAGGCACAATTAAAGCAGATCTAAAAGGCGATAACCTTCTAATTTATCATAAATTTCATGTTGTAGAAGACAACTTTCCAATTCTATGTGATGGAATAATAGGCCTAGACTTCATAGAGAAATACAATTGTATTGTAGATTATGGAAAAACAGAGGACAAACTAATCCTAAGACCATATGATTTCCCTCAAACAATAGCAATGAATCTAACAAAATGTCTGTCCGTCAACACAATCACAATTCCAGCTAGATCGGAAGTTATTAGACAAATTAAAAAAAATACAAATAACAAAAACATTTTCATACCGCACCAACAACTATCAGAGGCCATTTATATTGCAAATCAGATTACAAATAACGAGCAAACTTTCGTTAGAATTATTAACACAACACATAACAACACAACTATTCAAAACTATAAAATTAATACTGAAAATTTAGACGATTATACACTAATTAAAACAACCCCACGCAATAAAAATTGCACAGATACAGAAAAATTAAAAAGATTAACCGAAAATTTTCCAAATTTTGTTAAAGCTCAATTAATATCAATTTGCACAGAATTCATAGATATATTTGCACTAGAAACAGAACAAATTACTTCTAATAATTTTTATAAACAAAAATTATATATGAAGGATGACAACCCAGTTTACATTAAAAATTATAAATTACCCCAAATACAAAAAGGTGAAATAACCAAACAAGTAAATAAGCTAATCCAAGATGATATAATAGAACCTTCAATCTCAGAATATAATAGTCCAAATTTATTAGTTCCTAAAAAATCACTCCCAGGCAAAACAGAAAAAAGATGTAGATTGGTGGTTGATTACAGACAAGTAAACAAAAAATTTGCAGCAGATAAACTCCCACTCCCAAGAATTGATGACATTCTAGATCAACTTGGAAGAGCAAAATAGCCCCAAACTCATTCCAACGAATGATGACATTAGCATTCGCTGGCCTTAAACCATCTCAAGCATTTCTCTACATGGATGATTTAGTTGTATTAACTTAAAATTACATCCAGATAAATGCCTATTTTTCAGTCAAGAAGTAACTTATTTAGGACATAAATGCACAAACAAGGGAATATTACCCGACCCAAGCAAATTTGAAACAGTTCAAAATTACCCAACACCAAAAACAGCGGATGAAGTTAAAAGATTCGTAGCCTTCTGTAATTATTACAGAAGATTTGTACCAAATTTTGCAGAACATTGAAGAAAGGTTACTAGACTTTGCAGAAAGAATGTTACCTTCGAATGGACAGAAGAATGTCAAAAAGCCTTTGTCTATTTAAAGGAAGCATTAATTAGTCCAACATTTCTGCAATACCCAGATTTCGATAAAGCATTTTGCATAACGACAGATGCTAGTGGGTATGCTTGTGGAGCAGTCCTTAGCTAAGAACATGATGGCAAACATTTACCAATTGCCTACACGTTCAGGTCATTCACAAAAGGTGAAATAAATAAAGAAACAATAGAAAAAGAATTGGCAGCAATCCATTGGGCCATAACCTTCTTCAGACCATACGTCTATGGTAGAAAATTCTTAGTAAAAACCGACAATAGCCCATTAACATACCTATTTTGGAGTATATAGCTGGTAAAGAAAATCATATCGCGGATGCATTATCCCGCATAACAATTACAAATTTAAAAGATATGTCAGTGGAAGCAAATAAAATTTTTAAAATAACAACAAAATCAGCAGCTAAAAAGATCACTAATAAAACTGAAATTAAAGGAAGTCACAAAGAGAACCCCAAAATTTACGAAGCGCTAAATAAATTTGAAGTAAAAAGACTAGACATGTCTCGTTTTCAATCCTCCGAAATTATATTTCAAAAAAGGAAAGAAAATTTGTAGCAATTTCGATACAAGCAACCTAATTGCTGAGGATAAGATTGACTTATTATGAATTTAGGACTTGTACAAGTACAGTTGTCCTTATTGTTTAAAAGGAATTATACTGCAGTAGGCAAATTTATAGAAATGGGTAACAAAGTTCTCAAAAAGTTAACAATCGCTCCAACCTCAGAGGTTATACATGTGACAAATCCCGGGAAAATTAAAGAAATTCTGCACAAATATCATGACGATGCTATTAGTGGTGGCCACTAATGGGAATAAATCGCATGGCAGATCAAATCAAGCAGAAATATATCTGGCTGAATATGAAAAATGACATACGAAAATATGTAAAAAACTGCATCCACTGCAGGAAAAATAAAATTAATAAACATATCAAAGAATGAAGACACCTCCGAAGGCATTTGATATTGTACAAATTGACACAGGCGGCCCATTGCCAAAATCGATAAACGGAAACGGATATGCAGTTACCATTATATGCGACCTAACCAAATATTTGGTAGCAATTCCATTTCCAAGCAAACATGCAAAAACTGTTGCTAAAGCCATATTCGAGCATTTCATCCTGATTTATGGCCAAATGAAAACAATTTTAACAGGCAGGGGCACAGAATACAAAAATAGCCTGTTCAAAGAACTGTGTAAATTGTTAAAAATTGGGCATAAAACTTCTACACCATACCATCACCAGACTTTGGGTACTGTAGAACGCAGTCACCGGACATTCAACGAATATATGCGTGCATACATATCCAGTGACAAAGACGATTGGGATGAATACCTCAGTTGTGTCGCTTATTATTACAATACAACGCCATCGACAACACATAATTATTGCCCTTTCGAACTAATATTCGCAAAACAACCACCAAATTATGAATTTTTGAAAGAAGATAAAATTAGCCCGGTATACAACCATGAGGCATATGACAAAGAAGTAAAATACAAACGTCAAATATCACAACAAAGAGCAAGAAAATTAATTCAAGAAACAAAAGAAAAGCAAAAATCAAATTACGACAAGAATAGCTATAGTAAGGAAATTAAAATAGGAGATTTAGTATTAGTTAGAGAAGAGGCCTCCCATAAGCTAGAAAATAGATATACAGGACACTATAAAGTTAAAACCATTGATAAAAATAACAACTACACTTTAATTCCACATACCATAGGAGACAGTAACAAAAACAAAAAAGAAATCGTAATTCATAAGAATGGGCTTAAACCAATTTAAAACTCGTAGCATTAAAAATAAATATAAGCAATGCACTTTATTCATAATAATTTAGTAATAACAAAAAAGCATTCCAATTTACTCAATTTTATACACGACACAAGCCAAAAAAACACAAAATCAAGTATCAGATAAAGTATACAAACAAATAAAAACTAGTAAGGAAGTCTAAGTTCGGGTGCAACCGAACATTAAATACCTAGTAGTGATCTGTTTTGGTATCCCAATTTACTCAGGTCTATTTGAATAACGGAAAAGTTGTTATAAAGACAACTGATTGTTTTCGATTAAAAACACTTCTTTTGTGAGTGGTAAATTCAACTATCACTAAATAACAAAATATAAATAGCTTTCCTCATGTTCATGAAAGGTATGAAAATAAAAAAAATTAATTTAAAAAAAGGCAGTAGGGTGTTAACTAAGGTAAGTGGCTATAATTCCGTGGTAGTACCTTATTCCGTGGTATTTCGATTTTTTATGCCAAATAAGGAATTAGAAGAAATTTTAGTTAAATTAAAAATGCAATTATGAAGATCTATCTTTAAGAGATACAAATCGATATACTTTTTTGTTTTCTAGGCTATATTTATTTTATATGACACGATCAAAAGTTGTTAGTCTAGAGAAAAAGTGTTTTGTATGACGGTGTCTTAAGCAAAATGTTAAGGAGTCCAATGAAAATTCTTAAGGCTGTAAAATTTTAACCGTATACTTTTGTTTCATAATTATTACATTTAGGTGCTCAATTAACATTTATTAACTATTTTTTATAACCACCATATACATTGAAATAGTTTTTTTTACTTTTAATTCATTTATTCTGATCCACGGAATTAGGTACACATTTCGTTTTCCAATGTACGTAATTCCGTGGGTACCACGGAATTAGGGTAATTTAACACTTTTCTTTTTATTATAGTAAACTTTTTATAAGAAACCCTACTCCAAAAAGTCGTTTAATCATTAAATAAAGCCCCAAAGAAGATCTTGACGTAATTCCGTGGTATAATTTTATTCACCTGCTCGTGAATATATGACCTGGAAAAATCTGTGGCACACAATATTTTAACGAAATGTTGACATTATTGAATTTTTATTAATTCGATATTTTCTAATAAAGACTAAAAATATGATGAAGCTTTTAAGTTCCCTACCGTTATTTTGAATGCATATTTGTAATAAAAAATAGAAATAATAATAAAATTATTGATTTGCCCTTTAAATCGCTACCACGGATTTATGTACCACTAAATTGTACAATGTCCCTTATTCCGTGGTATATAATAAACCAAACTGAATTTGAATTGAATTAATGTTTACCTTTATGCTGATTTTTTTAAAAGCTTTAACTATTTTTGAATTGTTGAGTTATATTTTTTTTATTCAACCAAACATAAAAAACAAAAAAAAAAACAAACAAAAAATTAAAACAAATAAAAAAAATAAAAAAAAATTTAAAAAATTAAAAAAATTAAAAAAAAAAAAAAAATAATAAAAGAACAAAAAAGAAAACAAAGCAAAAAAACATTGAATGCAATTTTTTTACTTCATTATTGAATACAGTTTTATTTATTTTTTTTATACATATGTTGTTTTGTTTTTTATATACATGTTTTGTTACAGAAACAAAAAACACACAGAAAAAAAATTTAAAAAACACGAAGGAAACAAAAATGAAACAAAATATATAAAAACAAAGAAAAATAATACTGAATGAAATTTTTAAACTTCAATTTTTTTTAATTTTCATTTATATTTCTATTTTCTGTATAGGTTCTTAAAGTTCTTAAGAGCTTATTTTAGTAAAAAACACTAAAAAAACAAAAAAAAAAAATTTAATAAAAATTATAAAAAAAAAGTATAAAACTAAAAACTATAAAATGAAAGTTTTTGGCTTTATTTTTACTGAGAGCAATTTTATTTATGAATTGTTAAAGTTCTCAAGAACTTCTCCTAATAAAAAAAAAAAAATGATATTGAATTAAAATTTTTAATTTACTTATATGTTATTTATTTATACAAACAAAAAAGTATAACTGAATTAAATTGTTAGCTTGTTTTAGAGCTCAAAGCATATGCATTTTAAAAAAACAAAAAAAAACCTTTTAAAAGAAGCGAAAAAGTATAAATTTTAATAAATAAATATAAAAACCTTAAAACCTATTTTGTTGCTTGATAACAAATTGTTTTTGAATGCAATAATTAAGTTTATCTTACATTTTTAGCAATGAAATATGTGGCTTGCTTCATACCACGGAATTAGGGAAAATTTTCCACGGAGTTATGTACATCGTGAAATTTTTTGCCACGGAATTAGGGACATCTGAGTTAGTCATTAATTTTAATTATTATAAAAATATTATTAGTTATTTTCGAATTTTGGCAATTGGAAATTAAACAAAATTAATCAATTAAATAGGAACAATTCGATTTTTCAGGTTTAACTTTTTTGTTTCAACGTGGGAGGAGTACAAAGTCAGAAAAATCCTTAGTACCACGGAATTATAGCCACTTACCTTACTTGCCCGTAAATCTTGCTTGTTTGTTATTCGATTTGCGTAATTTTTGGCAGGAGTATACTACATACTATTGGGAAGCATCTCACAAAATTTCATTGAAATACATTCTTGAAATTCCAAGCAATCGCTTTTGAAAATAGCAGAGCTTTTATGTTAAAAAGTGGGAGGCGCCACGCCTACTTCACCAAAATCCACAAAATTTTTTTACAGTTTAGTTTTGTTTAAAAGGGCTAATATGTGTGTAAAATCTTATTTATATAACTTATACAATTATGGAAATATCGCGATTTTAATTTTACGAAGAAATATTTTAGAACTATGTTCAAAAAGTGGGCGTGTCCGTTCACCGATTTTGTTTATTTTTTCAGCAAAGAGTTAGCTTTATATGTTGAACACTTTCTCCAAATATCGTTTTAATAAATCAATTTTTACCGGAGTTATGGCATGGAAAGTTTTGTGGAATAATCCCCCATAAAGGGGCGGGGCCACGCCCATTTTAGAAAAATTTTGTGCTTTCGACTTTCTTTGCCCACGAACACTTTAGAGGTGAAATAGAAATGATATACAGCTAGTTTAAGCAAAGTTATAGCATATTCAATATATCCATGATCCTTTTCAAAATCTTTCGTATAAAATTGGGCGTGGACCTAATCCGATTTCGCTAATTTTTTTTCGAAATATTGCCTGTATTAATATAAATATGTGTGCTGAATTTTATTTTTTTGAGCGGTTTTTGATTTATGATTAATAATATTTCCAAATTTGACTTAATCAAAAGTGGGCGGTGCCACGCCCTTTTTTAAAAATTTCTTCACAAATTTATTTTTTGCCTTAACGGTAAGGTACACACCAAATTTTATCCTTATAGGTGTATTATGTACTGAATAATCACTCTTTTTGTATTTTCGAAAATATTATATATATAGAAAGTGGGCGTGGCTTTTAACCGATTTTGCCTATTTTCAATACCGTTCAGAGATATGTAAAAAGGAACCTGCATACCAAGTTTCATTGAGATATCTCCAGATTTACTCAAGTTATCGTGTTCACAGACGGACGGACGGACGGACGGACGGACATGGCTCAATCAATTTCTCTTCTCCTCCTGAACATTTTGATATACATAAGTCAATATCTATCTCGATTCGTTTATGCCGTTACACACTACCGTTAGGCGAATGAAGTTAATATACCTTGTGTGCGAAGCACTACTAGGTATAATAAAAAAACATGTGACAAAACAATGGTAACAAAATCCTAAAACTATTAAAATTTTGACAATTCAAACAAACATCAAGCGGTTCAAATAGATATATATATAGTTGACTACAAATATATACATATATCTATTTTTTTAAGAGGGAAGGTGTAGCATTACATAAACACATCGCCCTTTTACTTTAATTGTCATGTGCACATAAATAATGCATAAAGAAATATGAATGTACACAAACAACATCCTACCCAAATTAGTTACATTGAACTCAGCGGGAGTTTATACAAAGACTGCACACGCCGCACATAACGAGGATCTTGTTACACTTGTGCGGACGGCCAAAGACACCGCCAAAGACAGTCGCAATGACCAACTGAACACAACGTCAGTTTGTCCATGCGACTGACATATTTATATATATTTATTGCAACCATATGTTGAATTATGCATTTTTAGAATTATGCATTTTAGTTTGTATGTATTAGTAATGTATCTATTTGTATACGTTTTAGTTCGTAAATAATTTGTAAGTATTAGTGTAAGAATTTTGTATAAAAGAGAAAGTATTTTCAATAAAGAATCAATTGGATTAATACGCTATTCATCAGCGGTTCATTTCATCCTACAATAATATATATGATGATGATGATGATGTGAACACATGTAAAAATACACATTTTAGATCTTACCAATTACCACGGTGTATAATAAAAGATCCAATAAGAAACATCCATAAAAGATTTTCAATTAACAATTAAAATCAACTGCACTTGTTGTGAGAAAGAATATTCGCAACAGGTGTTTAGCAAAGACTCTCACCACTGGCAATTGCCCGCCCGCGCGCCATCCACATTTGAACATTTGAAAAGAATGTCCATTCACCATTGTCTTTTTTTAATCAAAATCAAAAACCTGCACCACTACCAGTTCACCGCAGTGCTGCCACTCACATTTATTTTTTGTACCAAATAGTTTCAAGAGGCCAAATTTTTTTCTAGCATGGAAAAACACACCCAAAAAGAACTATGGCGCGATAAATGTAGAGATTATCATTCGAACCTTCAAAAACATTTCTCTTCAAATTTTTGTAGTGCTGCTCTGAGTTTATTCCTCGGCGGGGATAAACAAACGATGTTGCTTAAATCATGAATTGGGGATTTTATAGCCAAAAAGCATTGGTATTTTGTTATGAAACTGACTGTTGGGGTAAGACAAAGGTGGCATGTGGCATGGTGGTCGTCCCGCTAGCTCGCCGGGTGGGGTGAGTTTTTGCTCACCTGCCTTACCTGCAGCTAAACATAAACAAAAAGGAGGTTCATGCCTGTGAGGAAGGATAGATACTAAATAGGTCAGTCCGGTCAGGTGGAGTCATCCCGCCCCTCTCGTTCCCCGGAGGTGAACGACCTTGGACTCCACTTTGACTCCGCTCACCGAGTGGAGTCCCCTTAGCCTGACGCAAGTCCGTCCGTCCGCGTCCTACGTCCCTAGCCTGTCCCGTCAGTCATCGTATCCTCACACCCACGTCCCCTATTGCGCCTTAGTGCAACACCTACACCAAAGGTAGTTACTTACCACCCCATACTGAAATATTCCAACAAAAAAAAAATAGCAAAAATATTCACATTTGGTGGATACAATTTAATGGCAAACAAAATTCCCTTAACCTAGGTACAATTTTTATTTTTAATTCACAAATGAAATGACTTAAAGCTATACAAAATAAGATATTTCAATGAATGTAGTTGAATTTTAAATTCTTACACTTCTAACGCAAAAAAATGTTAATAAAAAAAAATTAGGTAAAGAAAAAAAGCAAAGGAAAATATAATTATCGGGTCACCCTAATGCACACTTAATCTGCTATGCTAAACTCAATTTACGCTTATCTTTCAACGCTACCGAGCGATCTTTTTAAAGACAAACAGAGTAAAAGAGTAGGAGAGATTGGCGAACATACGTGTTACATCTATACATACATATGGCTACAGATAAGCACCCACTCATTGGTCACTCTGACAGCTAATCACTCGCTCGTGGTTCGGGGCAGCGAGCGGGTCGATTAAATGCCAGTCGCGCTAAAACTTGCCAAACTACCAAGTGATGGACCGTGCTATGGGGATATATTTTATACATATATATATTATATGGAGATCTATTTTACATATCCTCCCAAAATGTTTACAT
Source organism: Sphenella marginata (assembly GCA_951509765.1). Classification (NCBI taxonomy): domain Eukaryota; kingdom Metazoa; phylum Arthropoda; class Insecta; order Diptera; family Tephritidae; genus Sphenella; species Sphenella marginata. The sequence continues at coordinate 57,314,199 of OX608079.1, read as the reverse complement.
TTTTACCCATGTAACCACGCGACGGTAAATTAAAATGTTTAAGTGAGACAAATAAAAAAGAAAACAGGTAAAACAAAATCAATGTGCAAAAAAGTTAAAAATAAACAGCTTATAGCGAAAAGGCCCTAAGCACTTAAATTGTGTACGAACAAAACGACGTACATAGCAAGAATTCAAAACTTAAAGTTGCGCGAGTTTCGACCAAAAAGAAAAAAAACCAAAAACCTATATGCGCCGAATTCAATAAACATAACCTACAATATTATGGTCTTTACGCTACCAACAACACGCAGTCTTAACAGGGCCGCCGGACCACAGCGTGATATTCTTTTGCTTTTCTTTTTCTTCTTTTTTTCTCTCTACAACAACAACTTAACTAAATAAAAGGAAATCAGTAGGTATATATGTACTTAAATCTAAAAAATAACAACAAAATTTCAGATAAAATGAGGAAGATAATTGAGTGTCCCGTTCTTTGCTTCCGCTGCGCTGGTGTCTCCTCGATCTCTCGGAGCGTGTTGGCGGCGTGCGCTCCGGATTTATCTATGCCTTCTCTCTTCCACGATTGGCTTTGAATCAGCGGTCGGTGACCCTTTTACTTTATTTCCAGGCGATCAGCTGTGCCTTGGGTCTTGCTATGCAGGTGTTAGGTATCTGTGGGTTTGAATGACTTACTTGGTGTTTGGTGGTTCTTTTTACTAACGCTCTTTGTTGTTGTTCCAGGTGGGTTTTTTTTTTACTAACGCTCTTTGTTGTTGTTTCAGGTGGTTTTTAATAACGCTCTTTGTTGTTGTTTCAGGTGGTTTTTAATAACGCTCTTTGTTGTTGTTCCAGGTGGCAGTTGTGCCCCCACTCACACCTAGACACCGCTTGGTTGCTACCTTGATACCAGTCGGGAACCTGCAATTGAAACGTCTCTTTAGATCGCTTGCCACTTTTACCAACATATACACCCACTCTTCACTTTAAATGCATATATTGCTGTTGCCTTCAGGGCTATTGCAACTTACCTTCAATGCTCCGGTTTTCCTTGCTGATGCCAATATCCCAACGCTTGGGTACAAAATCCTAATATGAATCCTTCAGCTTCTTGTTGTTGTTTTTTTTTTCACTCGCGACTTACAACTTTCGCTTTTAAAAATATCACTTTATTTCACTGCACACTTAGCGTAGATCACCGACCGCACTTGGAGGAAAAACTTTTGCAATACCTGGTTTGCCGCCGTTAACACTCTTTTATACCCTTAAATTTCGGCCTGTTAGTATAACTGACTTCCTCATTGTTTTTGCACCTAATTGCTGAATTTTCTTTCTACTTTCGCCTAGCAACCAATGCTCACACCAACGCTCCTGCACTGCATTATCGTCCCACAAAGTTAGCGAAGTTCCCCCCCTAATATCATTTCTTTGGCAACATCCTTGCTTTCTTTTGCAACCTTTGAAACACACATACATACATACATGAACATACAAACATAAAGCGAACAGGACAGATGAGGCAAGGCTGGCGTTACAGGCTCGCATCCGCCGATGTTGCCTGCAGCATGGAGCGTGTGCGTAAAAGAATTCCTAACGCCACTGGCCGTTTCCGATGTCTTTGCGCCCAGCGTGTGGCTTCGACCCACGACCAAATGCCGGGCTATCCCCTTACCTATTCTTTATCTAGCTTAAGGTAACGCGTTCTTATGGGCAGCACTCAGAATGACTTCACATATTGACTCTCAACACCTGTATCCCAGATTAATACCAAATGACTATCATGACCTGCCGGTCACACTTAAAGCGGGTAAGTATCTAAGTCTACGTCTATCCCAGTTTTGCGGATTAGTAACAATGGTCAGTATCTAAGCCTAAATCACAGGTGAGTATCTATATCTATATCACAGTTTGGCAGATTAATAAAAATGGTTGTAAATAAATAAGTTATTGAATAAGCAAGTGAATAATTACAAAAAAAAATTCAAACAAATAAATAAATAATTAATAAATAAATACGAGTATAATTAAAGACGTATAAATAATTGTCAACATAGAACATGGCACACTTCCACGTACACTACAGCCTACATACGAAAACTACATGCAACATATATTTATGCAACAAAAATATCCTTTGCGTGGTATACGCCGATTCTCTTGCCACTGGTATCGCCGAGTTCGTACATTGAATTTCCAATAGCTTTCAGGACTACACATTTAACTTGCTTTGGCGCAAGCTTAGCGTTGTAGCTTTCAATCTTCGAACTCTGCTTGAAATTTCGGCGGTATACCACTTGTCCGATTTGGAATTTCACATCCCTGCTTCGAGTATTATAACCTCTTTGACTTCGCTCGTGCGCCAGTTTTAGCTCCTTCATTATTGAGTCTCTAATACTCTGTAACTTATCCACTCTAGCCTCTACCTTTATATCGGCGTCTTTAACTGCCCCCAGTTTGCGGCATATTTCATACGATGCCCCATGTTGCATCATATGCATGCCAAAGGCGGCATAGTATGGGGCGCAGTTTATGGAAGTGTGTATCGCGCTGCGAAGGGCAAAGGCCGCATCGCTGATACACCTGTCCCAATTCCGTTGGTTCTCCTTGATGAAGGATCGTACTATTTGAAGCACCGATCGATTTACTCTCTCCGCTGTATTCCCTTGGGGTGAATAAAAGGCCGTGCGTATATGTTTTGCCCCATATTTTTCTAGGAACTTTCCAAACAGATCCGACACAAATTGTTTACCATTATCGAAATGTACAAATTCTGGTACTCCAAAGATGTGAAAAACTTCTTTTTCTAAAAACTTAACTACTTCTACAGACGTGGCTTTACGCATAGGTTTTAGGAACACAAACTTAGAAAAATGGTCGAGACAAACAAACACATAAACATTACCATCACAAGTACGTGGGTATGGACCCATAAAGTCGATAAACAAACGTTGGAAGGGTCTTTCAGTTACGTGTGGTTTTCCCATGGGTGGTTTGTGGAACACGTTTTGGGTTTTGTTTCCCTTACAAACTTCGCAGTTTTTAAGGAAATTTTGGACATCCGCTACCATACCAGGCCAGTAGTACTTCTCGCGTATCCGGGCTAGCGTTTTATGGATGCCCCCGTGTCCAGCCGATGGTGAGCTGTGGGAGGATTCTACCAAACCGTCGCGCAATTCCGACGGTACCCAGAGTTTCCAGGCATGGTCCTGCTGAAGATCGTCCCCCCGGTAAAACTGTGTCCGTTTGTAAACGTAACCGTCCGATACGCATAGCTCTGGTAGTCTATCTTGGTTCTGAGTCACGGTCTTGATAAGTTCTTCGTACTCTTCAGTTTTAAAATAAGGTGAGTCCAAGTCAATGTCCATTAGTCTATCTGATAGCTGTATTTCCTCCATATGTGCACGCGATAGTGTATCTGGGACGACGTTAAGTGTTCCTTTCCGGTGTTCAATTTGAAAATCGTATGCCTGTAACTTTAAACTCCATCTCGCAAGTCTACCTGAGAGATCCTTTTGGTTCATCAACCATTTTAGACTCGCGTGATCAGTAATGATCGTGAACGGCAACCCTTCAACGTACGGCCTAAACCTCTTAACGCTTACCACCGCTGCGTAACACTCCAACTCTGTGATGCTGTAATTGCGCTGCGCTTTGTTCAACTTGGCGGAAATGTAGGCTATCGGTCGTTCATTGTTCTCGTCGTCCAACTGGAAGAGTACCCCGCCCACACCGTCGGTCGAGGCATCACACTGGATGTAAAATCGTCTGTCAAAGTCGGGGTGTACCAGCACGGGAGCTGAAATTAAGCTCTCCTTTAGCCGTTCGAACGACTTTCGTGCTTCTTCTGTCATGGTAAATTTTCTAATTTTATCTTTTGTGAGACAGTCATGCAGCGGTGCTGCGATGGTTGCGTAGTCCTGGATAAAACGACGGTACCAGCCTGACATCCCTAGGAACCGTCGAAGTTGCTTCGGTGTCTTTGGCTCGGGGAAATCCCTCACAGCTGCAACCTTGTTGGCATCGGTCCGGATGCATCCATCACCCACTACATAACCCAGGTATCTAACTTCTTTAAAACAAAATTTGCTTTTTTCAACGTTAATGGTCAGGTTAGCTTCGCGTAAACACTTCGCTACCTTTTCCAGCAAACATAAATGCGACAAAAAATCTACAGAACAAACTAACAAATCATCTAAATAAACAAAAACACAATCACGCAAAGAAGCGGGTATAACCTTGTCCATAAGCCTACACATTCTTTGGGCTGCATTACACAGTCCAAACGGCATGACTGTATAATGGTATAAGGGGCGCCCTGGCACTGTAAATGCGGTATTTTCCCTCGATTTTCTTTCGAGTGGTATTTGCCAAAACGCGTCTTTAAGATCTATAGCGGAAATAAACCTAGTGTTCTGGAGGCGACTAAGAATTCCGTCTATGTTCGGAAGTGGGTACGCGTCTTTTATTGTTCTCTCATTGACTTTTCTTGCATCAAGGCAGAGACGCTTCTTTTCTCCCTTTATCACCAGCGATACAGGTGAGCTCCAGCTGCTGTTGCTCTCCTCTATCACTCCTAAACCAAGCATCCTGTCCAGCTCCGCGAAGACTAACTTTTGGATGGCTGGTGATATCGGGTAATGCCTCTGTTTAACAGGAAGATTTTCATTTGAAACCTCGATTACATGTTCCTCAACGTTGGTTTGCCCTAACCCCAGGACTGCGAAGGATGGAAACTGAGCCTTGACCTTTTCTAATGCCTCGCTTTGGTCCTTCATTAGGACATGTTGCACTGCATCAAACGATAAATCGCCCTTGGCGGGTATAAGTTCTGCAACGCCAGCGTGTGTCGCACGTGAGAAAGCTCCCTTACTTACAACGTCTAGGTCGAAAGCCTGCCAAAAGTCTACACCTAAGTATACCTCTTGTTGGAGTCCTGGCACGAGCAAAAACTCTAAATCTTTCAGTACTCCATCCCATAAAACTGGCAGTGTGATAGCACCTACCACCGGTGTTTCGCCCCCATTTGCGGTTCGAATGTTTTGTTTGTCTAACCTTGTGATGCTATTCTCTCTTCCTTCTACTAGATGTTCATAATTTTTACCCAGGCAACAAGCGCCAGCCCCCGAATCCAACAATGCTACGACATCTTTGCCTCCAATTTTAGTTTGAGCAAAAAAACGATTATCTCCTCTCACAGTCACAATGGTTGAGATTATTTTGTGACGTATGCGCATCATGGCCTTTCTCTTTTCTCGCATCTTATTAATTTTTTGATAATTCCTTCTCTTTTTGTTAGGCACGATCTCCTCGCAAAAAATCCTGTGCCGCGCTTCCTCGTACTCTAACTTCCTTTGGTGCAGACTTTTTGGCTCGGTTTTCCCTATTCTAGAACTTGCCCCATCTGCTATCTCACCTTTCCTCTTTAAAATTTGGTAGCTGGGTTGGACTCCGGGTGGTCTGTCCCCTGGCGAGAGCTCCCGGCAATCTCCGCCAGTTGGGAGTTTCCCTTCCCAGCTTTATATACACAAAAGGACATATCACCTCCACAAGCAAAACACACCATGTTATGGAACGAGGACTTACAACAATTCTCTTTTTTCAACTCGGCCGGGTTTTTAACAAAGAAGTCAACAGGCATTCCACACGAAAAACATAACATTAAGTGAAAGGGCGACGCACAAAACGAACTAGTGGCGGGTTTGGGGTTATAAGGCTGCCTCTGCGGTGCCGCGTTTCCTTGGGTTGCTGGCGTTTGCTGCTGGAACGGTGGCTTCCGCTGGACCGGATTGGTGATTGCGTCTACGGGGTTCCGATTGATTCCCTCATCCCCAGGTGCCGCCTCGGGATAATCTAGTTCGCTGACTGTCTTAGCCCTACTTTTATTCTCTTTTATGAGCCTCTCAGCACGCCTACATTCAGCTTTAAGTCCAGCCAGTGTATCAATTTTAGATGCAAACGTCAAATTTGCTAGGTAAGGTTTCAGGTTCCCCCTAATAATACCGACTAACTCCTTCTCGGGGATACTCTTTCGTAGGCGGAAAGTTAAATTGTGGACCTCACCGTAGAAATCGTCGAACCCTTCCAGTGGCTGTTGTTTGCGTTCCATAATTTCGCGTATAATTTCGTAGTCAGACTCCGCTGTCTTGAAGTGGGCTAGCAGCTCTGCTTTCAGCTCAAAATACCCAAACCCTGGTTCGTCAGCATGGTCTTCCAAGACTTGCCAGTACCACTTCAAGGCAGCGCCCGTTACAAGACAATGGAAATCGGTGAAGAGCTGAAAGTGCGATATGTTATGTTGCTGCCGCAACTTTTCTATACGAAAAACGAAGCTCTCCACCGTGATTCCCTTGCTTGTACCATCAAATTTAACATGCCACTTGTCCAGGTCCAACTTCTTCCACTTTGGTGGGTCCTGTAGGTTACCTAATGAACCTGAAACCCCCTGTGTAGCATTTGGGTCGATACGCTGGTTGGTTGTCTCGCTCCTAACGTTCCTAGACTCGGGAGTTGATGCCAGAGCAGGCTGGTTACCTAATGCATGGGCCGATGTCTCCATGTCAGCTACCCGGTTACTGAGGTTCGCAACGTTATCACGGATATTTCGGACCTCGTTCATATACTGCACCATCACCTCGTTTTGTTGCGCCATCATCGCCATCATATGGCTCAGCTGGTTGATGTTGATGGCCGTTGAACCCGCTCCGACTTGCCGTTGTCCCGAACCCTCAGCACCCTGGTTCGCTGATGCCTCCGTTCGCTTTGGAATTGCACCACCCACTGCCCCAGACTGGTCTGTATCTGTCATCTCAAAAAGCTGGTCGATTTTCCGCGAAAAACTCAGGCTGTTCTCTCCTTCGCAAATGGACACGGTATTAGTCACCCTAACTATTGGCGGGTGCTCCTGTTCCCTAGCTGAACTAAAAATCCGAGAGGCGCACCTGTTGAAAAGGTCCGTGGGTAAAAAGTCTACAGGGTGGGGTATGCCCGTATCGATCTGGGTCAAGATGGACCGGCGACTTGGTTTTGCAATGCTCTAGTCACGCTCCGTGTGACTATCCTATCCGCGTTTCGTAGGCCCTGACCACCAGCAACTCCTTCCTGCGCTTCTCCTTCCTCCATACACAGTAGCGTCGCTTAGAATGGAAACGTTTCGCCCTAAACCCTTCGGTAATTCTGTGGGTGCGAACAGACAGGGAAGCGTATAACAAAGGACAGTGAGCAAAAACAAAAAAAAATGAGGCAAAAATTTATTAAGGATAGAGCTAAATTAGAAAAACCCACCACGCTGTTTATTAAAAAAAAATTCAGCAACTGGAAAGAAGAATTCAAGTAATGCAAAATAAGTTTTTTTTTGTACTAGAAAATAAACCTTGAAAACAAAATGATGAAAATTCTATTAAAAGCTGCAACCAAAATCTAACTTCACGTGATTCCGGTTCCAGATAATAAAAATTTCCGTTGTAAGAAAAGAAAGAGAGTTATTAATGTAGTAAAACTACTAAATAAAAGGAAACTAGGCTAAACTTAAATAAAAAAAGGAAAATTCCGGATCGGATTGCGACCGTTCAATAAAAGAAATTCAAAGTATTTGCAATTCAAAGGCAAAATACTGGTATAAAAAAAAAAAAAATGTAGTAAAAAAAAATATTACGACTATATAATAAAAAGTTAAGCCTAATAAGGGTTTATTAAAAAGTGGCCTTCCACAACGGTAATCCGTTCTAGAAAAAGAAACAAATAAAACAAAAATTATAAACTCGATCAAAGCCCTACTAGGGTTATTGACACGAAAGAACAATAGTTCAACAACTATAATCAGTTTACAAAAAAAAAATAATTAGTGATTATATAAATAAAATTCAAGCCCGGCAAAGGGTAATTATAATAACAAAAATTAATAAAAGTCCTAAACCTCTACCAACAATTCCGAAATTCAAAAATAAATGATTAACTCACTAGAAATTAAAATAAATTATATAAAGTAAAAAGGTTTTGATTAGTAAAACAAATTGGTATTTAAGATAAACCAAGAAAAAATTATATGTAATTATATAGACTTCAAATAATTACTTAAAAAAAAAAAAAAAAAAAAAAAAAAAAAAAAAGGTATAATAAAAAAAAACTTAAATTTGAACTATAAAATTTAAACGCGGTGAAGCAAAAAAAAAAAAAAAAAATTCACAATTTTAATCAGACTATGCTGTACTGATTTTTTTGGTTTTCAACAACAATAATTATTTTATCCACTTTATTGGTGTGTTGGTGTTGCACCTAGGCAAGGTCATAATGAGTGTGAGTGGTCCGTTTGTCACCAGTCTAGGTCCTAGTCAGCTAATGTCTCCCAAATTCGTCCGTTTATGCAGTGTGGCACAACAAGCCTATAAGCTCTGGCCTCAAGCTTGGTTACCACACTGCCAACAACTCCCCCGTGTAGGCTGCCTGCAAACCTCACGTGCACGCGGTGATTGACTACGTGCACGGTAGCTTAAACAGTCACCTACACGCTACAACATCTACTTGTCAATATACTAGTCTTACCGCAGAATACCACTTATGCAAGCGCTGTAGCTCTCATAGGGAACTTCTACGGCAATACGAGTATCCCCCCTTATTTTTGTTGTAGCGGCACATATCGCGTCGGACTGATCCAAACGATGTTGCCCCTACAACTGTCATCAGTCCAGTCAGAGAAGGAAATCGAAAATCGAAATAAAGGAAAGTGTAGACCGAAATTATAAAAAGGAACGTTATTGAAAAACAAAAATAAGAAGTTATGTAAAAGCAAAGAGGTCTTTCAAAAACAGGAAAGCAGAAAGAAAGGAAATTTATTATAGCAAAAGAAAAAAATTATTTTATGAATGAAGACTAAAACAAAATGGAAATGAAACGGAAATCGAGATAAAAATTCCAAAATATTTAAAATTAAAAATTGAAAATAAAAAAAAAAATCGAAAATTGGGCTATTCGTTGGGCGCCATTGTTATGAAACTGACTGTTGGGGTAAGACAAAGGTGGCATGTGGCATGGTGGTCGTCCCGCTAGCTCGCCGGGTGGGGTGAGTTTTTGCTCACCTGCCTTACCTGCAGCTAAACATAAACAAAAAGGAGGTTCATGCCTGTGAGGAAGGATAGATACTAAATAGGTCAGTCCGGTCAGGTGGAGTCATCCCGCCCCTCTCGTTCCCCGGAGGTGAACGACCTTGGACTCCACTTTGACTCCGCTCACCGAGTGGAGTCCCCTTAGCCTGACGCAAGTCCGTCCGTCCGCGTCCTACGTCCCTAGCCTGTCCCGTCAGTCATCGTATCCTCACACCCACGTCCCCTATTGCGCCTTAGTGCAACACCTACACCAAAGGTAGTTACTTACCACCCCATACTGAAATATTCCAACAAAAAAAAAATAGCAAAAATATTCACATTTGGTGGATACAATTTAATGGCAAACAAAATTCCCTTAACCTAGGTACAATTTTTATTTTTAATTCACAAATGAAATGACCTAAAGCTATACAAAATAAGATATTTCAATGAATGTAGCTGAATTTTAAATTCTTACACTTCTAACGCAAAAAAATGTTAATAAAAAAAAATTAGGTAAAGAAAAAAAAGCAAAGGAAAATATAATTATCGGGTCACCCTAATGCACACTTAATCTGCTATGCTAAACTCAATTTACGCTTATCTTTCAACGCTACCGAGCGATCTTTTTAAAGACAAACAGAGTTTACAAAAAAAAAAAAAAATGTGAGAGTTGAGAAAAACTTTCGTACAACCGGTTTTCTGTTACAAAAAAACTAAATTGAGAGATTTGTATATATGTATATATATGTACAACAAACCCAATATGTATGTAGATACGTATATTAGTACAATGCTTGACTCACCTTCAGCCTTCCAGCGTTATGGTACCAGAGCGCGGGTTCTGTAAAAGAGTAGGAGAGATTGGCGAACATACGTGTTACATCTATACATACATATGGCTACAGATAAGCACCCACTCATTGGTCACTCTGACAGCTAATCACTCGCTCGTGGTTCGGGGCAGCGAGCGGGTCGATTAAATGCCAGTCGCGCTAAAACTTGCCAAACTACCAAGTGATGGACCGTGCTATGGGGATATATTTTATACATATATATATTATATGGAGATCTATTTTACATATCCTCCCAAAATGTTTACATTTTTACCCATGTAACCACGCGACGGTAAATTAAAATGCTTAAGTGAGACAAATAAAAAAGAAAACAGGTAAAACAAAATCAATGTGCAAAAAAGTTAAAAATAAACAGCTTATAGCGAAAAGGCCCTAAGCACTTAAATTGTGTACGAACAAAACGACGTACATAGCAAGAATTCAAAACTTAAAGTTGCGCGAGTTTCGACCAAAAAGAAAAAAAACCAAAAACCTATATGCGCCGAATTCAATAAACATAACCTACAATATTATGGTCTTTACGCTACCAACAACACGCAGTCTTAACAGGGCCGCCGGACCACAGCGTGATATTCTTTTGCTTTTCTTTTTCTTCTTTTTTTCTCTCTACAACAACAACTTAACTAAATAAAAGGAAATCAGTAGGTATATATGTACTTAAATCTAAAAAATAACAACAAAATTTCAGATAAAATGAGGAAGATAATTGAGTGTCCCGTTCTTTGCTTCCGCTGCGCTGGTGTCTCCTCGATCTCTCGGAGCGTGTTGGCGGCGTGCGCTCCGGATTTATCTATGCCTTCTCTCTTCCACGATTGGCTTTGAATCAGCGGTCGGTGACCCTTTTACTTTATTTCCAGGCGATCAGCTGTGCCTTGGGTCTTGCTATGCAGGTGTTAGGTATCTGTGGGTTTGAATGACTTACTTGGTGTTTGGTGGTTCTTTTTACTAACGCTCTTTGTTGTTGTTCCAGGTGGGTTTTTTTTTTACTAACGCTCTTTGTTGTTGTTTCAGGTGGTTTTTAATAACGCTCTTTGTTGTTGTTTCAGGTGGTTTTTAATAACGCTCTTTGTTGTTGTTTCAGGTGGTTTTTAATAACGCTCTTTGTTGTTGTTCCAGGTGGCAGTTGTGCCCCCACTCACACCTAGACACCGCTTGGTTGCTACCTTGATACCAGTCGGGAACCTGCAATTGATACGTCTCTTTAGATCGCTTGCCACTTTTACCAACATATACACCCACTCTTCACTTTAAATGCATATATTGCTGTTGCCTTCAGGGCTATTGCAACTTACCTTCAATGCTCCGGTTTTCCTTGCTGATGCCAATATCCCAACGCTTGGGTACAAAATCCTAATATGAATCCTTCAGCTTCTTGTTGTTGTTTTTTTTTTCACTCGCGACTTACAACTTTCGCTTTTAAAAATATCACTTTATTTCACTGCACACTTAGCGTAGATCACCGACCGCACTTGGAGGAAAAACTTTTGCAATACCTGGTTTGCCGCCGTTAACACTCTTTTATACCCTTAAATTTCGGCCTGTTAGTATAACTGACTTCCTCATTGTTTTTGCACCTAATTGCTGAATTTTCTTTCTACTTTCGCCTAGCAACCAATGCTCACACCAACGCTCCTGCACTGCATTATCGTCCCACAAAGTTAGCGAAGTTCCCCCCCTAATATCATTTCTTTGGCAACATCCTTGCTTTCTTTTGCAACCTTTGAAACACACATACATACATACATGAACATACAAACATAAAGCGAACAGGACAGATGAGGCAAGGCTGGCGTTACAATGTGTTTCCTTTAGGGGTCAACTGCAAAAAAATGTATGGGAGAGGGCTCAAAAACATGTATTGGCCGCAGGATCACGAATCCCGGAGCGCTTTTTTAATTTTTTATTTCAGTGAAAAATTATGATCAAAATCCCGAAAAAGGACCCAGGTCCGATCCCAATTCGGATGGGGATCCATGGTATTTGCGTACAGAACACCTTTCCTAGTTTCTTATAAAAAATAACACTCAGCCAGTCCAACACAGACTACGCCATACTCAGCATTTCTGCGGAGAACACTTTTTTGGACATTTTTGAGGACGGCCTAATGTGATTACAACAACCACATGAAAACTTGCAACTTTGATTGCAAATAACCCCTAAAGGAAACAAATACCAAAAAATTCGAAATTACATTGGCAGACTAAAAATCCACGAAAAAGGGCTATATCCCCGATTCTGATAACACCGCTCTGAAGTCTGATGAATGTCAGTCACAATTGCGTTGCAGTGCAAATTGATTTTTGTGTGAATTCACAATAGTTTATTTAAACAAACTAATTTTTATAAAATACGCTTAAACAAAAGCACTGCTGTAATTAATATATAGTTTCGCATGTAGAGGTAACCCACACCTTTAAGCTTCAGTTATGCTTACTTGGCTTAGACTTGACTTGACTTGAGAACTGTCACTTAGCGTTCTGTTAAATGAGTTTTGCATGTAATCGATTACCCAACAACTAAGTTTACTTAACTCGACTTAGAAATCTGTTGAATTTTGATTTTCTACGTAAGTTCTAAGTGACATATACTTTTTGGGATGCCATTTTTGCTTTTTTATTCCATTTTGGCATTTATTTTTACATGTTGACATTTATTTGAAAGCAAAAAGTATATATACCGGACGAATACAGTTGTTAAGGGCAAGGTTCCACAGCAGCGGCGATAGTACTCCACCCTGCGGGGTGCCTCTATGTACTAGTTACTCTTGTGGTTTCGTAACCGCCCCAACTAGAAGTGATCTTCCTGCACCCCAGCATGCAGCCGATCCAATTTTCCAAGGCGGGATCCACCTCAATGTGTCGTTCCGTCCATTATGGCTCGCTTTGAAAGGTTGTTAAATGCGCCTGCTATGTCTAGGAAGACACCTATTGCAAATTCCCCATGTTGTAGGGCTTTCTCTATGTGCATAACGACCCTATGCAGAGCTGTGTCCACAGACCTGCCCTTGGGATTCTGCACTATTACGCGCCCATTCCCCATTCCCCATTCTCCTTTTTAATAAGGCCCTGAACTTGTACGCCCTTCGAAAGAACCTTTCTCAATCTCGTAGTCTCATTGGAACTTTCCATATCACCACAGAACTTTTGCCAAGAGATTCTTTTTGCTATACACCCAGAGAAAAAATGCTGTAATACCAACCAAATTACGGGTTAAACCAACAGATTTTACAGGCAAAAACCATCCAAACGTAAAAATCGTTGAAATAACAGATGCTTTTCGTTTATTAAGATTTGAACGGTTTTACTGTTGAATCCGACGATTTTCTGTCAAATCAACTATAACTAATTTGTTGCTTCAACAAGTTTGCTGTTAGTTGTTAACAAACGTGACAGTTGATTTGACATATTTTTTCAACCGTTTCACTGTTGAATTTACACAATTTCTGTTCATTTGACGTTCTTCAAATTGGTTGATTCAACAGGCAATCTGTTAATTTTCAACAAGCGGGACTGTTCAAATGCCATATTTTAATGTTAATATAACAGTTCAACCTGTTTATTCAACTACAAAAAATGTAGTTGATTTAACAGTACGTCTAGTACCCTTGACAGTCAAAACTGCCAATTTTAAAAATTTTGTTACCTAAATAAATAAAAACTCGTAATTTAATAATAATTGAATAATTTAATATATATATAAAGATCATTTATTTCACATTAGTACAGGTATTAAATGAAGACAAACACTTGTTTTGTCACGAAACCTTATAAACAATACTTAGAGTCACTTAAAATAATACTCCATAGTAAACTGGGGCTATCCCCATATCAAGTTTTTAAGGTTTTTTTTTTAGAAAAATATAAAAAGTAAAAATAATAGTTAAATAATGTTAAAATGAGGTATTGTATAACTTTGGTACACAAATATTTTTTTAGTGTTACAGAGTTGGGTTGCATTAAATTCAATGTTACAAAAGAGATAAAGTTTTTAAAATTACACAAAAATATATGGTAGTTTTCAAGCCATTTAAAAACAAAAAACAAAAAGTACTAATAAAATTTTTTTAACGTGAGGTGCTCTATAATTATGGTAAGCAAATTTTTAGACTCACACAGGGTTGTTGCATTGAATACAATGTTGGAAAAGAGATAAATAACATTAAAGTTTTCAAAGCATTTTATTTCGTAGATATGTAGAACCGTCAGTCATTCTATATATATGCAACGGAGGACTAGTAAAAAATTCAATTTCTTTCAAACACATTTCGTTAGTTTTTGTTCCAACAACAAATGACTGGTAATGTAAATCAAATTTTTTTAACTGGATTTTGGACGAAACTATAAAAAATTGGTTTTTCTTGTGGATGACTAAACCTTCAATTCTGTGCAGTTCTAAATTTTCTGAAAATCTAGTTAGATAAAACATTTTCTTGTAAGCAGTACCTCTAAATGTCACTGATTTAGCTAAAACAATTTCGTCTTTGGGCATATTTCTAGAATTCAAGAAGGAATCAATAGTATTATTTTCGTTGTTTTTATCGATATCTTCAATATAGCTTAAATGTAATGATTCATTATAGTTCAAAATAAAGTGTGAAAACTGATAAGATATTTTCATGGCCAAAGAATAAGAAATATTTTTCCGAGAATAACTAACAGACGCATATTTTTTTAAGACCTTATGTTTCGCCTCAAACCTTAAGCACCACATATATTTCAATGGTCCAGCTGCCTTAATTGTAGAGGCATAGTGGACTAAGAAATGATGTTTTGGCTTGAGAAGCCCAAATATTTTCAAATATAATTCATGATGGGAAGATATGGTTTCCCTCAAAAGTTGAATGTCACTTTCAGTGAAAGTAGAATATAAGCAAAGATCAATGATTTTAATTAGAAGTGTAATCAATTTCCACACTTTATCAGTTCTTGGGACTTTATCTCCTATAATTAATGGCAAGAAATGTGTAAAAGTTCGAGTTTCACTAGCTGTCATTTTTAGATTTGACTTACGAAGACATTGCATTTTTAATGGGCAAGAAAAATTACCTATTTCAGTTTCACCGTACATAAAACTTTGTTTTCGTGTGTTGAAAAACTCTAAGGAAAAATATTTATTTTCAATAAAGTACAATAGGGATTGGCATATTTCATAGCGACAAATCCCCTCGAAAATATCATGCATTACATCAACGCTAAAGTTATCGGTAACATGAAAGAAGCTGATATCATTAAATATACTGTTTTCTATTATTCCTGTAACCTTGTAATTATTTAGCTCAAGGTCTTCTGAATAGTTGCGCAAATTTCTAACGTAACTCTCTAATTCGACAGAGTCTTTCTGTATATCTGCCTTCCATCTCCTACAAAGTCGACAGAGTCTTTCGGAACAAAATGATTTGCAAAAACCTAGTATTGATTTCAGTCCTAAGTTATCACCTAGAATAAGCCCTAATGTAAAAAAAACATGATAGGTCTTCCCATCCGCATTTATTTCTATGCCCGTTTCTTCCAAATCTCTAATTTCTTGAACGAGACCATAAAAAGCTAAATTACTACCGAAATCTTTTACGTAACATGTTTTGACAAGTGCAGCAACGAAAATGAATTTCAAACTAGAAAGTAAATGTTGTGGGATAGTTGGAAAAGAATAATAGAAAGCGCATACTGAATCCTTAGCTGCATGACTTCCTAACGGATTATTTGTTTCGAAATCATCGGAGTAAAGAAAATATGGTATAATCAACTTTTCTTTACCAATGACGTTCACCTTTGATTTAAAAATAGATCCATTAACAAAATTCGAGTACTGTGTCTGATTTTGTAAAAAGTGAGTATTTTCTAATGTTTTTCGTAAAATAGATCCTAATTCGAATATTTTTTGAAATTGAAAGCGCAATGGCATTATATAGGCTTTTGAGCAACTTTCCGCCAAAGTAGGATTACCAAGTTGGATTCGTGGTACAATTTCATTGTTGATAGTATGCTCACGAAAATTTTTAAACACATCTTTGTTTTCAATAAATTTACGAAATTTATATTCCGTGTTTACATATTGTAATGGATCTGAACTTAATTCCAAAACTTCATTTAATTCGACCGTTATTGGAATATTAATTTCTTTTACGAGTATATCTTTGATATTAGTAACTAAAACTTGACACATATTTGTGACAGTTTTTTGAAGACTTAGAGCATCCTTTCGGTTAAAATTAATTTTTGAATACAGTTCAGACGAAAATAACAAAACTGAATCGATAATTTCATTTTTTGGACTACTAATTCTAGCTTGACTATCCATATCTTCACAGTTACTTGATAATAAGCCATTGTTGTTGGAATTCACATGAATTTCATTTTTTTGACTACTACTTATTCTAGAAATTCTAGCTTGACGATCCATATCTTCACAGTTACTTACTGATAAGCCATTGTTGTTGGAATTCACAGAATAAGATTTTGGCAAAACAACGCTAAAGTTATCATCACAATTATCTGTTTCATGTCTATTAAGATGTTTTGCAAATGCCCATTTACTCGAAAAATGCTGAAAACAATTTTTCTGCGCACATTTGTATACGCCAAAAGTCTTCAATTTATGTTTATCCTTAAAGTGAGATAATAACTTCTTGACCGCTTCAGTTTTAAATTCACAAAGGGAGCAAAAAAACATTTTAGTTTTTGTTTAATAACGAATTCAAATGGGATATTAATCCACTCACTTTTGGCTGATGGTCATCGTACTTTGTATCAATTTCGAAAAAAAACTTTTGAAGGAAAAGCCAAACACCCTTGCAATATAAAGGATATTGCAAATCGAAGACATGAAAAATTTTAAAACATGAGTCTAAAGCTGCCAAAAATGATGAGAACTTTAGCTTAGTTCCATCTATATATACAAAAAAGTTATCTATTGCTGTAATAGGACTACCGGTAACTACAATAATAGGTTGCAAAGTATTTTTATCCTGCGAAAAACGTTCTCGTATCATAGAAATGTGTTCTTCTAAAACTGATGCGGAGTTGACGTGGACTAAGAAACTGTCCATTCCTTCTTGAATGGTTACTCGTTTTGTCGTGCTTTTGTTTTTATATCTAGCGACGGGTGTAATAACGGAATTTAGTAGCAATGCAATTATATAGTTCTTACTATCTGGAAATAAGAGGGTAAAATTTTTAGTATTAATACATATACATATAATACAGAGTTGTATATGAGTAAGTTCACGTCAACTTGATCAGAAAAACGATATCTAAGAAAGATAAATTAACGAAACTTTGATACAATATTAGGAACTAAAAATATCATTATCACATTTTTAATTAATTCTAAGATTTACAAACGTTTACTTTTAGTGATCAGGTGGTAAATATGGATCCAGTTGACGCGATCTAACTCATATTAAAGTATGGTATATTACCTTCACTCAATTTTACGTTTTCCAGTAGCAAAACATTTTCTCGGCAAGCTTTGTCCTTGACGTGTGTATTGTAATAGTTGGATATTAAGGGCGCGAATTCAGTCCACTTTGTAAATAAATTATTTACTTTGTTCGGATACAATGCATCAAAATCGCAATCAATCTGGAATGTTAAGATAATTAAAGAGAATGTAATATATATTAAAATACATTCATATTGTATAAATTGAAACATGTAAGTAAAAAAAATTACCAGTTGTGGTCCAAGGATACAATGTTTGTACAGCGGCCATTCTAATAGAAAAGTGGAAATTGTTTCTCCTTTCATAAGCGAATTTTTCAAGCAAATTTTTCTGTAAACATGTGTTTTCTTCCAATTATCTTTAACTTCATCTACTTGCCCATCATTGTATTTCAGCCAGGACTGAATTTTTTGACACAAAGTTTGGTCGGTTTCCGGATTTTCGGCTATTGGCGGTTCATTAGTTTTTGTAGCAGTACAACACAAAGTCAACGATTTTTTTCCTTTTCTATGATTAAAATAGCGGTCGTACAGTTTTCCATATGGCTTTTTGGTTTCTCCGCGACGCCCAAAATAAGTTGACTGAAGTGGTTAATATAGAGGAAAATTTATATAAATCTCGGCTAAGGTTTTTTTTATTTAAGTAAATGGGAATACCTCACAATACCGACAAGCCATAATCCAGAAAATTTTATGAATGAAAGAAAATGTCAAAGTCTCCGGGAAAAGGTGATGCATGTTGGTCTTCCACGCAAATAACTAACTATGCTAGTTTTCCATGGAACCGACGATTGTGGGCCTGTGATTCGGCATTTGTTAGTATCTGGATTATGGTTCATCGGGATTGTGTTGTACTCTCATTTTAAACATACTGTGTGCTCTCCAGGAAAATAATTGCATATTCTGATAGAAATTTTATCCAAATCCTTTAAAGAAAGCTTAGTTCGGGAAGCCAAAAAATGGTCAATGATACAGTTTGAGATGCTTTGCTGGTGATAAGGCGTGAGTGTTTTTTGATGTACGAAATAATCGAGAGCGTCTTTTCCTCGAGGGTTGTTATTCAAAACATTTGGTATGTCAACCTGCGTAGATGAAAACTAATTACATACATATGTATATTGAAATATAAGATTAATACAATGTTTTGCATGTGTCAAACTTTCCAACTTTATATGGAATTGGGCCTTTATTTTTAACACATGACGCGCGTATCTGCCAAAATCAAGGTCGGAGTTTCGGAAGTGTATTATAAATTGACCTTTATTACCTCTAACGAGCAATCTGAAGTCTGTGATGTACTCAAAGGCGAAGAGGAGAGTCCAGCACCTTCATTTTCCTTAATCCACTGACTGACTTTTTGAATTGCGGACGTTATATCTTCGTCTTGGCCAAACTATGCGATAAAGGAAATAAATATTAATAATGAAAATATCAATATCGCTAAAGAAATAAAGATATATATTACCTGCTGTTTTTTCCACACTTTAATTTTCTCACGTAATTTCGCTTTTGTGCCCACTACGTCGTCTGAAGGAAAAATTTTGTCCAAATCCGCTTCAGTTAAGTATCGCAGCTCTTCTATTCCTACGCTGGCGTCTATTGATAAGAAAATTAATATACTTAAATTACGTAATTCTTTACGTCTCTTCGCACAATTGCACTTGCATATTTTATCAATAGCACAGCAATGTTAAAGTACAAAATAATTACCAAACATTTTTGACAAATAGAAATATTTTATGATTGTGCATGAATAAATATATACTATGTATTTCCATACTAATGTACGTGCAGTATTGTGAATGAATACCAGGCACAAATTATGGTAGCACTTGGTTGCCTTTTTATCACACAACACTGTACTATATGGACACACTTTGTATGTACTTTCAATTGATTAAGCTTGGAAATATATAGTTTTTGATTATAGCATTTATTATTGTAAATACACTCAATAAACTATATACATATTTTCAATAAATCATACTAATTAATTTGGCAATTAAGAACTTACTTCTAAGTATGAGATATACTTTGTCCAATCCCCACTCTGTGAGCAAACTTAGAAGCTCTTCATCTGCTTCCACTTCCGCGCTTTCATATAATATTATATTTATATCACTTTCCGCTACGTCCATAGTATTATTACTTGATTATAATTTTTTCGCGATCCGCACACACAATTTTTCACAATTCACTGAAATTCTTAGCACGCGTCTATTTTTTGCGAACGAAGATATGAATTTACTTCGACGGACACAAACATGTATGTGAAATCTAACGGGATCATGTTTGTTGTTGCTTTGCATGATCAAATCAACAGAAAAGCGGTTGGTTTAACGTGGCGCACTGGCAAATTAACAGCAAATTCTGTTGACTAGTAGCAGAGGAAATAAAATAACAGATGTTCCATTAATTTAACAGTGGTATTTGGTAAATCAACGGATGAATATGTTCAAGTAACAGTAGAAATTCAACCGATTTCAGTTAATATTGACTGGATGGATTTGTTAACATATCAAACGAAATCAATAGGTTAAATTAACATTTTTTCTGTTGAAACCTACAGGGATACAGTTTGGATAACAGTGTCAACTGTGATTTCAAATAGGATTACTGGCAATAATTAATGACAGAACGTTGAACAGATTTATTCGTTAAAGAAACTGCTTTTTATCGTTATTTAACCAAATAAATCCGTCCGTTTAACCAAGATTATGTTATTTCAACAATTTTTAATGCCAACCGCTGGGAACTGTTGATATAACAGAAAAGTTTTCTCTGAGTGTACGAATTTCTTTTTTGTACATCTTTAGAAGATCCCTGTACTCGTCCCAGCACTCAGCTGAATCCGTTAGCTTTGCCAGCTTAAATAAGTCTCTAGTCTGTCTCCTTAGGGCACCCAGCTCTTTACTCCACCATGGTGGTTTCGTTTTATTTCTGGGTTTCCTGAGGGGGCAGGCTGATTTATAAGCTTTTGTTAGTGTCGTTGTTAGGATATCTGTGCGTTCCACTGTAACTAATCTTGCACATTACTCTCACTTCTGCATCTCTGCATTCAATGATGGCACTCAGGTTGATAGAATCTACAATGATTGCTCGAAGGCTTTCGATAAAGTCTCACATCAAATCTTATTAGCTAAACTTCAGAGTCTTGGAATTCACTCATTGTTTTTAAGTTGGCTAAAATCTTATCTGTCGAACAGAGCTATGTGTGTGGAAATAGAAGGCTGTAAATCTCACATGTTTATTGCTACTTCGGGTGTCCCCCAAGGCAGCGTTTTAGGCCCACTTTTATTTATCTTATTTATTACTGATATTGGCTCTTGCTTTAAATCTTCTAACTTTCTACTTTATGCCGATGATCTTAAAATCTATCGCAGAATAAACGGTCCGTCTGACTATGCTTTACTACAACATGGCCTTAAAGCTGCAAACAGCCACCGACGGAAAAACGGACGACGTGTCAGCTGACACGATCTACCTTATGGGAATTGCATGTAAGCGATTTTTCACCGACGTTAGTGACGTACGTTTTACGCACGTCGCTACGTCAAAACCAAAAAATTTCTGATTTTTACGTAGGAAACGTGTCAGCTGATCGCTCTTCGCCACACAGTGTTGCCTATTCAACTATTTGCATGTTGAGTTTGGGCCGTTTGCAATTATTTTACAAAAATACCCAAAAAAGTTTTAAGTATTGTCGAAATATCTTAAAATTTTTGACTTATGTTAAAGTTTATAAATAAATATACTATATGTAGTTATTTAATATTACTTTCGACATTTTACAAAATGAAAAATTACAAAGACAAAAGTAGAGGTTTGGGTAAGCATACACGCAAACTGAGGAATGGTAACACTGTATTGAATGTTTCTACGTAAGCCCAACGTTCATAAAAAATCGCAAATTTGCTCGTGTACGTCCACCGCCACCGTCCGTTAGACACGTCGGTGGCTGTTTGCAACTTAACAATCTCGTGGTTTGGTGTCTTGCAAACAATCTTCACCTAAATGTCAAAAAAATTTTCCATATGTCTTTCTCAAAGTCTCCTATCTCGCTTCCATCATCTTATAGCATTTCTGGGGCTCAGCTGGCCACAGTTAATGAAATTGTTGATTTAGGCGTCGTTTTCGACACAAAATTTTCTTTTGTCAATCATATCTGCTACATACTTCCTAAGGCATACTCTAAACTTGCTTTTCTTCGAAGATATGTCAAAGACTTCAAAGATCCATATACTAGGAAAGCTCTCTATATTTCTTTAGTTTGTTCAAGATTGGAATATGCCTCCATTATTTGGAACCCCATTTATAACTGCCACTCGGCAAGAATTGAAAAGGTTCAAAGGAAGTTTTTGCGGTTTTGCCTATATCCCCTAAATTTTGAGGACCCTCTTCCATCTTACAGCTCTCGCTGTATGCTTATTAATCTCCAACCCCTCTTTACTCGCAGAATACTCCATTTATTAGTGTTTGTATACGATATTATTGTTGGCTCATCAAATTGCCCGGACCTCCTTGAAAAAGTTTCATTCAATGTGCCCAATAGATCCCTTCGGTCGTTCTTACCTTTTTATTTGTCTGCTCCCAGAGCTAACTACTGTTATTTTAATCCTGTCCTTCGGGCACTTATTGAATTTAATAAGCTCTCAAGGACTCTGACTATTGATTTTTCCCTTCCGAAAGACTTCTTCAAGTCTGTTATTGAATCCAGTCTTAATGTATTACCTACTTAAGTAATTATTTTTAGTTAATATTTTTCAATGTAAATAGTCTGTAAGATGAAAATCATTAACTGAATAAAGAATAAATAAATAAATAAACATGCCTTAATCAATTCCTCTTTTCAACCTCAGAATTTTCATGTATGGAACTCCATATCTAACTCGATTATTTTGCGCCGTTACATGGACCGTTATGTGGACAAAATTATAATATCCTTGTACTAGTACTAGTACGCTGGGTATAATAATAATACAATTTTATTAATAGAAAATGGCATGGTGGAAAGATGCACTTAACGACATTTTAGTAGCTATAACAGGATATGAGGTAGGGAAAGAGAAACCTCTGAAGATAAAAATAATGAGAACAAAATAGCCAAAATAGAAGCACACCCAATTCTAGAAAATAAAGTAGAAATCTCGGATAAATGGTTAATAATTTTCATATGCGTAAGTACATTTTTAATTGTCGCAATTACAATTTTAATAAAAAAAGGTAAGGAAGTCTAAGTTCGGGTGAACCGAACATTAAATACCCAGCGTTAGTTTTCAGACAGTAACCTGTATAGCAAATTTCATGGAAATATCTAAATTTTTAGTCAAGTTATGTTAATTTATGTGATTTTGGAAATTCTCTATATCAAAAAAGGGGGCCGATTTCGCCCATTGTAAACACCAACCTGCCTTGGACCGAAATTAAACTGTGTACCAAATTTCATGCGAATATCTCAAGTTTTACTCAACTTATGTTAATTTATGTCATTTTCGATATCGAAAAAGGGGCGTTGTTATTATCCGATTTCCACAATTTTCAACAGCAGCCTACCTTGGCCAGAAAGTAGCCTGCATAACAAATTTCATGCAAATACCTCAATCTTTATTCAAGTTATGTCAATTTATGTGATTTTCGAAATTTTCTATATCGAGAAAGGGGGCGTGGTTACCATCCTATTTCGCCCATTTTCAATAGCAACCTCCCTTGGCCAGAAAGTAACCTGTATGCAAAATTTCATGCAAATATCTCAATTTTTACTTAAGTTATCGTGTACACGGGCGGACAGACGGACGGGCATGCCTTAATCAATTCCTCTTTTCAACCTAAGAACTTTCATATATGGAACTCTTTATCTAACTCGATTATTTTTCGCCGTTACATAGTACCGTTATGTGGACAAAATTAATATACCCTTGTACTAGTACTAGTACGCTGGGTATAAAAAGTAAGGAAGTCTAAGTTCGGGTGAACCGAACATTAAATACCCAGCGTTAGTTTTCAGACAGTAACCTGTTAGTTTTCAGACAGTAACCTGTATGCTGTAGCAAATCTCATGGAAATATCTAAATTTTTAGTCAAGTTATGTTAATTTATGTGATTTTTGAAATCCTCTATATCAAAAAAGGGGGCTGATTTCGCCCATTGCAAACACCAACCTGCCTTGGACCGAAATTAAACTGTGTACCAAATTTCATGCGAATATCTCAAGTTTTACTCAACTTATGTTAATTTATGTGATTTTCGATATCGAAAAAGGGGCGTTGTTATTATCCGATTACCACAGTTTTCAACAGCAGCTTACCTTGGCCAGAAAGTAGCCTGCATAACAAATTTCATGCAAATACCTCAATCTTTATTCAAGTTTTGTCAATTTATGTGATTTTCGAAATTTTGGATATCGAAAAAGGGGCGTGGTTATCATCCGATTTCCACAATTTTCAACAGCAGCCTACCTTGGCCAGAAAGTAACCAATACACAAAATTCCATGCAAATATCTCAGTTTTTACGCAAGTTATGTCAATTTATGTGATTTTCGAAATTTTCGATATCGAAAAAGGGGGCGTGGTTATGATCCGATTTCCCCCATTTTCAATAGCAACCTACCTTGGCCAGAAAGGAACCTGTATGCAAAATTTCATGCAAATATCTCAATTTTTACTCAAGTTATCGTGTACACGGACGGACAGACGGACGGACATGCCTTAATCAATTCCTCTTTTCAACCCAAGAACTTTCGTGTATGGAACTCCATATCTAACTCGATTATTTTGCGCCGTTACATGGACCGTTATGTGGACAAAATTATAATATCCTTGTACTAGTACTAGTACGCTGGGTATAATAATAATAAAATTTTATTAATAGAAAATGGCATGGTGGAAAGTTGCACTTAACGACATTTTAGTAGCTATAACAGGATATGAGGTAGGAAAAGAGAAACCTCTGAAGATAAAAATAATGAGAACAAAATAGCCAAAATAGAAGCATACCCAATTCTAGAAAATAAAGTAGAAATCTCGGATAAATGGTTAATAATTTTCATATGCGTAAGTACATTTTTAATTGTCGCACTTACAATTTTAATAAAAAACAAGTAAGGAAGTCTAAGTTCGGGTGAACCGAACATTAAATACCCAGCGATAGTTTTCAGACAGTAACCTGTATAGCAAATTTCATGGAAATATCTAAATTTTTAGTCCAGTTATGTTAATTTATGTGATTTTTGAAATTTTCTATATCAAAAAAGGGAGCCGATTTCGCCCATTGTAAACACCAACCTGCCTTGGACCGAAATTAACCTGTGTACCAAATTTCATGCGAATATCTCAAGTTTTACACAACTTATGTTAATTTATGTGATTATTGAAATTTTCGTTATCGAGAAAGGGGGCGTGGTTACCATCCTATTTCGCCCATTTTCAATAGCAACCTCCCTTGGCCAGAAAGTAACCTGTATGCAAAATTTCATCCAAATATCTCAATTTTTACTCAAGTTATCGTGTACACGGGCGGACAGACGGACGGACATGCCTTAATCAATTCCTCTTTTCAACCTAAGAACTTTCATATATGGATCTCTTTATCTAACTCGATAATTTTTCGCCGTTACATAGTACCGTTATGTGGACAAAATTATAATACCCTTGTACTAGTACTAGTACGCTGAGTATAATTATGTTAAAAATAAATTGAGACAATTAAACAATGTGCAACAGAGTGTGTGACTTAACATCTTTTGGTAAGAAATGTATCAATAGAAAGAAATCCACGATATGCTATATGAAGAAAAAGCAAAAGCTATTAAGTCGTACAAATGTATAAAATAAAGGCAACTGATTGTTTTCGATTAAAAACAATTCTGTTGTGAGTGGTAAATTAAATTATCACTAGATAAGAAAATATAAATAGCATTCCATGAAAGGTATGAAAATAAAAAAACTAATAAAAACAAGTAAGGAAGTCTAAGTTCGGGTGAACCGAACATTAAATACCCAGCGTTAGTTTTCAGAAAAAGGGGGCGTAGTTTTCATCCGATTTAGCCCATTTTAAGAACCAATCTATTCCGAGCCTAAACAATAGCGAATTTGGTGGGCGCGGCCACGCTCCTTGCTTATAAAGCTTTAACCGCTTACATGAGCCAAAAGTACTGAATCGATCTTTACAAGGGTTATACCATGTCCTATATATAACTTTGGAAAAGAAGGCGTGCCATGCCCATAACTTTTAACGTATTTTGTGAAATTTTTTGATATACGGATATATGTGTCCATTAATCAATATTTACCTAATTTTAAAAAAGTGGGTGGTGGCACGCCCACGGATTTTATTATGTTGTTTGTCCCTATTTGAAGATCAGTTTTCATTGCAGATAGTTATGATACTTTCACAGTGGCTTGTTAATAGTGAAATGTTAATATTTTGTTTTTTCACTAGTGGGCGGTGCTACGCCCATTTTCCAAAATATTACCAAAAACCTTTAAACATCACTAATAACATCATCAGGTGAATGAGTGTACTAAATTTTAGCATTATATCTTTATCAGTTAAACAGATATTGCATATTGCGGTTTCCTAACTCTCGTTTAGAGAACTTTAGTCCAAAAAGGGGCGTGGTCGTTCACCGATTTTTCTTATTTTTTGTGGTAGTACTCTACATAAACATAACATGCCTGGTACCTAGTTTCGTAAACCTATCTCACACCGTTCTGAAGTTATTAGCAGTCGAATTTGAAAATTGCCTGACTCATAAGTGGGCGGTGCCACGCCCACTTTCCAAAATTTTGCAAAAATAATGTAAAGAATGTGAAAATTGATGTATGTACCAAATTATATTATTATAGCGGCATCAGTTAATTAGATATGGACTTTTCAATATTTCCACCTCCTTTCAATATAACTTTTATAAAAAAGTAGGCGTGGTCGCCAAGCGATTTCGTTTATTTTCTATATCTGAATTTAACACAACAATAGTATGCCCTCTACAAAATTTCGTTATACTAGCATAAACTGTTCTCAAGTTATTAAGAGTCAAAATTTTAAAATTTCTTCAAATATATGTGGGCGGTGCAACGCCCCTTTTAAAAAAATTTGATAAAATCCGCCTTAGAACATATAAATCAATACATATTGCAAATTTTATCAGTGTAGCTGCTTCTGATATGGAATTAAACCGTTTTATACGGTTTTCGAAATTTTCGATATCGAAAAAAGGGGCGTGGTTATCATCCGATTTCGCCCATTTTCAATAGCAACCTACCTTGGCCAGAAAGTAACCTGTATGCAAAATTTCATGCAAATATCTCAATTTTTACTCAAGTTATCGTGTACACGGACGGGCAGACGGACAGACGGACGGACGGACATGGCTTAATCAATTCCTCTTTTCAACCTAAGAACTTTCATATATGGAACCCCATATCTAACTCGATTATTTTGCTCCGTTACATAGTACCGTTATGTGGACAAAATTAATATACCCTTGTACTAGTACTAGTACGCTGGGTATAAAAAAGGCAGTAGGGTGTTAACTACTTGTCCGTATATTTTGCGTGTTTGCTATCCGATTCGCGTAATTCTTGGCTGGGGTATACTACATACTATTGGGAAGCATCTCACTAACTTTCATTGAAATACCTTTTTGAAATTTTTAGCAATCGCTTTTGAAAATAACAGACCTTTTTTGCTGAAAAGTGGGCGGCGCCACGCCTACTTCAACAAAATCCACAACATTTTCTTACAGTATAGTTTTGCTTATTATGTGTGCAAAATCTTATTTATATAACTTATACAATTATGGAAATATCGCGATTTTGATTTTACTAAGAAATATTTCAGAACTATGTTCAAAAAGTGGGAGTGGGTTTATTTTTACAGCAAAGAGTAAGCTTTATATGTTGAACTATTTCTGCAAATATCGTTTCAATAAATTTATTTTTACCGGAGTTATGGCATGAAAAGTTTTTTGGAATAATCCACCATAAAGGGGCGGGGCCACGCCCATTTTCCAAAAAATTTATGCATTCGACTTCCTTTGCCCACGAACACTTTAGAGGTAAAATAGAAATGATATACAGCTAGTTTGGGCAAAGTTATTGCATATTCAATATATCTATGATCCTTTTAAAAATCTTTCGTATAAAATTGGGCGTGGACCTTACCCGATTTCGCTAATTTTTTTTCGGAATATTGCCGGTATTAATATAAATATGTGTGCTGAATTTTATTTTGCTATCTTGGGCGGTTTTTGATTTATGATTAATAATATTTCCTTATGATTAATAATATTTCTTCTTTATCAGAGGTGGGCGGTACCAAGCCCCTTTTTAAAAATTTCTTTAGAAATGTATTTCTTGCCTTAACGCTAAAGTGCATACCAAATATTATCCTTATAGGTGTATTATGTACTGAATAATCACTCTTTTTGTATTTTCGAAAATATTATATGTATGTATAGAAAGTGGGCGTGGCTTTTAACCTATTTTCAATAGCGCTCCGAGATAAGTGAAAAAGAACCTGCATATCAAATTTCATTGAAATATCTCAAGATTTTCTCAAGTTATCGTGTTCACAGACGGATGGACAGACGGACGGGCGGACGGGCATGACTCAATCGATTTCTCATCTCCTCCTGAACATTTTGATATGCATAAGTCAATACCTATCTCGATTCGTTTATGCCGTTACATGCTACCGTTAGGCGATTGAAGTTAATATACCTTGTGTGCGAAGCACTACTAGGTATAAAAATATGCGTACTTAATCTAAACTTAAACAGCTACATATCTACAAGGACATCATTAAACAATTCATACTCAAATTTTTTAATTGATACTGGAGCCGATATCTCCATAATTAAAAAACAGCAAATAGATAATAAAGAAAAAATAAATACTGAACAAATCACAGATTTGAAAGGCATTGGTCAAGGAATAACTAGCACTTTAGGCACAATAAAAGCAGATCTAAAAGGCGATAACCTTCTAATTTATCATAAATTTCATAATGCAGAAGACAACTTTCCAATTCTATGTGATGGAATAATAGGCCTAGACTTCATAGAGAAATACAATTGTATTGTAGATTATGGAAAAACAGAGGACAAACTAATCCTAAGACCATATGATTTCCCTCAAACAATAACAAAAAAATCTAACAAACTGTCTGTCCGTCAACACAATCACAATTCCAGCTAGATCGGAAGTTATTAGACAAATTAAAAAAAATAACAAATAACAAAAACAATTTCATACCGCACCAACAACTATCAGAGGCCATTTATATTGCAAATCCCATTACAAATAACGAACAAACTTTCGTTAGAATTATTAACACAACACATAACAACACAACTATTCAAAACTATAAAATTAATACTGAAAATTTAGACGATTATACACTAATTAAAGCAACCCCACACAATAAAAATTGCACAGATACAGAAAAATTAAAAAGATTAACCGAAAATTTTCCAAATTTTGTTAAAGCTCAATTAACATCACTTTGCACAGAATTCATAGATATATTTGCACTAGAAACAGAACCAATTACTTCTAATAATTTTTATAAACAAAAATTATATATGAAGGATGACAACCCAGTTTACATTAAAAATTATAAATTACCCCAAATACAAAAAGGTGAAATAACCAAACAAGTAAATAAGCTAATCCAAGATGATATAATAGAACCTTCAATCTCAGAATATAATAGTAAAATTTTATTAGTTCCTAAAAAATCACTCCCAGGCAAAACAGAAAAAAGATGTAGATTGGTGGTTGATTACAGACAAGTAAACAAAAAATTAGCAGCAGATAAATTCCCACTCCCAAGAATTGATGACATTCTAGATCAACTTGGAAGAGCAAAATATTGTTCATATGCCTAGACCTTATGTCAGGTTTTCATCAAATAGAATTACACCCAGACTCTAAGGACATTACTTCATTCACTGCCGAAAATTTCACATATATGTGATTCAAAAGATTACCATATGGATTAAAAGTAGCCCCAAACTCATTCCAACGAATGATGACATTAGCATTCGCTGGCCTTAAACCATCTCAAGCATTTCTCTACATGGATGATTTAGTTGTATTAGGTTGTTCAGAAAACCATATGCTAAAAAATTTAAGAGACGTGTTCTCTACTTGCAGAAAATACAACTTAAAATTACATCCAGATAAATGCCTATTTTTCAGTCAAGAAGTAACTTATTTAGGACATAAATGCACAAACAAGGGAATATTACCCGACCCAAGCAAATTTGAAACAGTTCAAAATTACCCAACACCAAAAACAGCGGATGAAGTTAAAAGATTCGTAGCCTTCTGTAATTATTACAGAAGATTTGTACCAAATTTTGCAGAACATTGAAGAAAGGTTACTAGACTTTGCAGAAAGAATGTTACCTTCGAATGGACAGAAGAATGTCAAAAAGCCTTTGTCTATTTAAAGGAAGCATTAATTAGTCCAACATTTTTGCAATACCCATATTTGGATAAAGCATTTTGCATAACGACAGATGCTAGTGGGTATGCTTGTGGAGCAGTCCTTAGCTAAGAACATGATGGCAAACAGTTACCAATTGCCTACACGTCCAGGTCATTCACAAAAGGTGAAATAAATAAAGCAACAATAGAAAAAGAATTGGCAGCAATCCATTGGGCCGTAACCTTCTTCAGACCATACGTCTATTGTAGAAAATTCTTAGTAAAAACCGACCATAGCCCATTAACATACCTATGTTCAATGAAAAGCCCTTCGTCTAAGCTGACACGAGTAAGATTAGATTTAGAAGAGTACGATTTTGAGTTGGAGTATATAGCTGGTAAAGAAAATCATATCGCGGATGCATTATCCCGCATAACAATTACAAATTTAAAAGATATGTCAGTGGAAGCAAATAAAATATTTAAAATAGCAACAAAATCAACGGCTAAAAAGGTCAGTAATAAAACTGAAATTAAAGAAAGTCACAAAGGGAACCCCAAAATTTACGAAGCTCTAAATAAATTTGAAGTAAAAAGACATGTCTAGCTCGTTTTCAATCCTCCGAAATTATATTTCAAAAAAGGAAAGAAAATTTGTAGCAATTTTGATACAAGCAACCTAATTGCTGAGGATAAGATTGACTTATTATGAATTTAGGACTTGTACAAGTACAGTTGTCCTTATTTTTTAAAAGGAATTATACTGCAGTAGGCAAATTTATAGAAATGGGTAACAAAGTTCTCAAAAAGTTAACAATCGCTCCAACCTCAGAGGTTATACATGTGACAAATCCCGGAAAAATTAAAGAAATTCTGCACAAATATCATGACGATCCTATTAGTGGTGGCCACCCCGGGAATAAATCGCATGACAGATAAACTCAAGCAGAAATATATCTGGCTGAATATGAAAAATGACATACGAAAATATGTAAAAAACTGCATCCACTGCAGGAAAAATAAAATTAATAAACATATCAAAGAAAGAAGACACCTCCGAAGGCATTTGATATTGTACAAATTGACACAGGCGGCTCATTGCCAAAATCGATAAACGGAAACGGATATGCAGTTACCATTATATGCGACCTAACCAAATATTTGGTAGCAATTCCATTTCCAAGCAAACATGCAAAAACTGTTGCTAAAGCCATATTCGAGCATTTCATCCTGATTTATGGCCAAATGAAAACAATTTTAACAGACATGGGCACAGAATACACAAATAGCCTGTTCAAAGAACTGTGTAAATTGTTAAAAATTGAGCATAAAACTTCTACACCACACCATCACCAGACTTTGGGTACTGTAGAACGCAGTCACCGGACATTCAACGAATATATGCGTGCATACATATCCAGTGACAAAGACGATTGGGATGAATACCTCAGTTGTGTCGCTTATTATTACAATACAACGCCATCGACAACACATAATTATTGCCCTTTCGAACTAATATTCGCAAAACAACCACCAAATTATGAATTTTTGAAAGAAGATAAAATTAGCCCGGTATACAACCATGAGGCATATGACAAAGAAGTAAATACAAACTTCAAATATCACAACAAAGAGCAAGAAAATTAATTCAAGAAACAAAAGAAAAGCAAAAATCAAATTACGACAAGAATAGCTATTGTAAGGAAATTAAAATAGGAGGTTTAGTATTAGTTAGAGAAGAGGCCTCCCATAAGTTAGAAAATAGATATATAGGACACTATAAAGTTAAAACCATTGATAAAAATAACATCTACACTTTAATTCCACATAGCATAGGAGACAGTAACAAAAACAAAAAAGAAATCGTAATTCATAAGAATGGACTTAAACCAATTTAAAACTCGTAGCATTAAAAATAAATATAAGCAATGCACTTTATTCATAATAATTTAGTAATAACAAAAAAGCATTCCAATTTACTCAATTTTATACACGGCACAAAAGAACACAAAATCAAGTATCAGATAAAGTATACAAACAAATAAAAATAAAAAAACATGTGACAAAAAACAATGGTAACAAAATCCTAAAACAATTAAGATTTTGACAATTCAAACAAACATCAAGCGGTTCAAATAGATATATGTATATATAGTTGACTACAAATATATATATCTATTTTTTTTAAGAGGGAAGGTGTAGCATTACATAAACACATCGCCCTTTTACTTTAATTGCCATGTGCACATAAATAATGCATAAACAAATATGAATGTACACAAACAACATCCTACCCAAATTAGTTACATTGAACTCAGCGGGAGTTTATACAAAGACTGCACACGCCGCACATAACGAGG
Organism: Sphenella marginata; assembly: GCA_951509765.1. NCBI lineage: Eukaryota > Metazoa > Arthropoda > Insecta > Diptera > Tephritidae > Sphenella > Sphenella marginata. The sequence goes on along the minus strand of OX608079.1, from coordinate 57,282,055 downwards.
ATCTTGTTACAATTGTGCGGACGGCCAAAGACACCGGCAAAGACAGTCGCAATGACCAACTGAACACAACGTCAGTTTGTCCATGCGACTGACATATTTATATATATTTATTGCAACCATATGTTGAATTATGCATTTTAGTTTGTATGTATTAGTAATGTATCTATTTGTATACGTTTTAGTTCGTAAATAATTTGTAAGGATTAGTGTAAGAATTTTGTATAAAAGAAAAGGTATTTTCAATAAAGAATCAATTGGATAAATACGCTATTCATCAGCGATTCATTCCATTATACAATAATATATATGATGATGATGATGATGTGAACACATGTAACTCATGTAAAAATACACATTTAAATCTTACCAATTACCACGGTGTATAATAAAAGACCCAATAAGAAACATCCATAAAAGATTTTCAATTAACAATTAAAATCAACTGCACTTGTTGTGAGAAAGAATAATAAAAATATTCGCAACAGGTGTTTAGCAAAGACTTTCACCACTGGCAATTGCCCGCCCATTGTGAATGTCCATTCACCATTGTCTTTTTTTAATCAAAATCAAAGACCTGCACCACTACCAGTTCACCGCAGTGTTGCCACTCACATTTATTTTTTGTACCAAATAGTTTCAAGAGGCCAAATTTTTTTCTAGCATGGAAAAACACACCCAAAAAGAACTATGGCGCGATAAATGTAGAGGTTATCATTAGAACCATCAAAAACATTTCTTTTCAAATTTTTGTAGTGCTGCTCTGAGTTTATTCCTCGGCGGGGAAAAACAAACGATGTTGCTTAAATCATGAATTGGGGATTTTATAGCCAAAAAGCATTGGTATTTGTTTCCTTTAGGGGTCAACTGCAAAAAAATGTATGGGAGAGGGCTCAAAAAACGTGTATTGGTCGCAGGATCACGAATCCCGGAGCGCGTTTTTAATTTTTTATTTCAGTGAAAAATTATGATCAAAATCCCGAAAAACGACCCAGGTGTGATCCCAATTCGGATGGGCATCCATGGTATTTGCGTACAGAACACCTTTCCTTATAAAAAATAACACTCAGCCAGTCCAACACAGACTACGCCATACTCAGCATTTCTTTTTTGGACATTTTTGAGGACGGCCTAATGTGATTACAACAACCACATGAAAACTTGCAACTTTGATTGCAAATAACCTCTAAAGGAAACAAATGCCAAAAACTTGCGAAATTACATTGGCAGACGGAAAATCCCCGAAAAAGGGCTATATCCCCGATTCTGATAACACCGCTCTGAAGTCTGATGAATGTCAGTCACAATAGCGTTGCAGTGCAAATTGATTTTTGTGTGTATTCACAATAGTTTATTTAAACAAACTAATTTTTATAAAATACGCTTAAACAAAAGCACTGCTGTAATTAATATATAGTTTCGCATGTAGAGGTAACCCACACCTTTACATTAGTAGGTAGGATTTAAGTTAATTTAATTATCCTAAAATAAGAGTTACCCCACTATTCGAATAATGAAATAAATATTGCTACTGCTTGGGCACACATTTGTACACGCAAACATACATACGTACATACAAAACATAAATGCACGCTCATAGGTACAAGCAAAGAAAACAGCGAATATCGTTTTAAAAAACTATTAATAAAAATATTCGAATACTATTATTAAACGAATAAAAAAATCCGATAAACACTATTCTAATCTTGGAACGAATATTTTTATTCGTTTATTCGAATAGTGTTTATTCGAATTTTTTATTCGTTTAATAATAGTGTTTATTCGAATATTATTCGAAAAAAATCCACTCCAAATATGTACGTATATTAGTTTGTAAGCATATATTATATTTTATGTGCTATGGGCACACGAGTGTGAATATGACGAATATGAGAACGAATTATTGATGCGTTAGGAATAAGCTGTATTGCTATGTGATAGTGTCATTACATTGTCACCAATGGCAATGATGGCAATGCCCTTTCATCTACCTAGGGCTTAAGGCACTGTATTATCGACACTTTCTTATCGACAGCAGCCAACATCTGCCGATAGGTAGTGCCACCATCTTACAACCATTAAAGACACAACTTCCAACTGACGCGCATTAAAACGTTTCTCAAAGTTAAGTTTACTCCACTAAAAGTGGAACAAATAAAAGTTATAAAGCCCTAAGTGGCTAAAACCAGTAACACCGGTGTTTCACTTATTTTGAAGATTCGGAAGCAGCTTTTTCCTTCACATCACCTTTTCTCGCAGTAAGTAAACGGCAGCGGCGCACCAAGTGGAGTTGGAGCATTCCATGAAAAAGTGGAACTCTGAACTGTTTTACAAATATGCATTTTTTAAATATTATTGCACGTACATAGTGAGATTATGTTCTCATCTAAAATAATTTACAAAAGTTGTAGTGAGTATGTCTAATTTTTTGTAAATACCGTTATTTATTGAGAGTAACAACAAGTCGGATTTTTTCATTAGTCTTTACACAACTTTTTGCGGGGTCGCTGCCGCTATTGTTTATCAGATAGAAACTAGATTTCTGTTCTTAGTTATAGTGTATGGTCCGCTGTATTTAACTGCATACAAATTTTTTTCGTTAAATGTTTTTTTGATAACAAATTAATCATAAGGGAAAGGTAAGTTTCGATGTCCCATACGTGACGCTTAATTCCTTTTTATACCCAGCGTACTAGTACTAGTACAAGGGTATATTAATTTTGTCCACATAACGGTACTATGTAACGGCACAAAATAATCGAGTTAGATATAGAGTTCCATATATGAAAGTTCTTAGGTTGAAAAGAGGAATTGATTAAGGCATGTCCGTCCGTCTGTCCGTCTGTCCGTCTGTCCGTCTGTCCGTCTGTCCGTCCGTGTACACGATAACTTGAGTAAAAATTGAGATATTTGCATGAAATTTTGCATACAGGTTACTTTCTGGCCAAGGTAGGTTGCTATTGAAAATGGGCGAAATCGGATGATAACCACGCCCCCTTTTTCGATATCGAAAATTTCGAAAAACGTATAAAACGGGTTAATTCAATATCAGAAGCAGCTACAATGATAAAATTTGCAATATGTATTGATTTATATGTTCTTAGGCGGATTTTACCAAATTTTTTGAAAAGGGGCGTGGCACCGCCCCCATATATTTGAAGAAATTTTAAAATTTTGACTCCTAATAACTTGAGAACAGTTTATGCTAGTATAACGAAATTTTGTAGAGGGCATACTATTGTTGTGTTAAATTCAGATATAGAAAATAAACGAAATCGCTTGGCGACCACGCCTACTTTTTTATAAAAGTTATATTGAAAGGAGGTGGAAATATTGAAAAGTCCATATCTAATTAACTGATACCGCTATAATAATATAATTTTGTACATACATCAATTTTCATATTCTTTACATTATTTTTGAAAAATTTTGGAAAGTGGGCGTGCCACCGCCCACTTATGAGTCAAGCAATTTTCAAATTCGACTGCTAATAACTTCAGAACGATCTGAGATAGGTTTACGAAACTAGGTTCCAGGTATGTTATGTTTATGTAGAGTACTACCACAGAAAATAAGAAAAATCGGTGAACGACCACGCCCCTTTTTGGACTAAAGTTCTCTAAACGAGAGTTAGGAAACCGGAATATGCAATATCTGTTTAACTGATACAGATATAATGCTAAAATTTAGTACACTCATTCACCTGATGATGTTATTTGTGATGTTTAAAGGTTTTTTGGTAATATTTTGGAAAATGGGCGTGGCACCGCCCACAAGTGAATAAACAAAATATCAACATTTCACTATTAACAAGCCACTGTGAAAGTATCATAAAGATCTGCAATGAAAACTGATCTTCAATAGGGACAAACAACATAATAAAATCCGTGGGCGTGCCACCACCCACTTTTTTAAAATTATGTAAATATTGATTAATGGACACATATATCCGTACATCGAAAAATTTCACAAAATACGTTAAAAGTTATGGGCATGGCACGCCTTCTTTTCCAAAGTTATATATAGGACATGGTATAACCCTTGAAAAGATCGATTCAGTACTTTTGGCTCATGTAAGCGGTTAAAGCTTTATAAGCAAGGAGCGTGGCCGCTCCCACCAAATTCGCTATTGTTTAGGCTCGGCATAGATTGGTTTTTAAAATGGGCGAAATCGGATGAAAACCACGCCCCCTTTTTCTAAAAACTAACGCTGGGTATTTAATGTTCGGTTCACCCGAACTTAGACTTCCTTACTTGTTCTATTAATAATTGTAAAACAAGTCGACTATACAAATTGAATTTTTCTGTTAACAGCTAACTTTTAGCGGTCTAAAAACTGGTGAAACAATTTTGTTTGAAATCGCTTTGCTTACGATATATTCTTAGTGATAATAAAGTGTCTGTACGTGACGCCGAAGAATAAGTTATCTGACATCTTCAACTTTTACTGGCGTTTGTAATAAACAAAGCCCTTTTTTGTACTGCAAATCTCAATAACGCAAAAATGAGTGACCAGCAACCATCAACGAGTGCCAGCCGCATGCGAAAATTTCGAGAAAAGCAAAAAGAGAAAGATCCAAACTTTACCGCTAATGAGACTAAAAGATTGCGTGAGCTTGGTAAACGAAAAGCAGAAAATCTTTCTGAAGGTGAGTTAAAAGCAATTTTACTTAAGGAAAGGGATAAGAAGAGATTGCAAAGGGCAAAAAAGCGGGTTGAACTTAAAAATCCTACTGATTCTCCTGTAAGTACTGAATCTCCGTACAAGTCGAAACAGACTTTATCTAAAGCTGTTCAAAAGGCTCTAAAAGCACTGCCTCAATCACCAAGAAAGAAAAAAGCGGTTGTTACAGAACTAGCGCGTAAAATGAACATTGCTCTAGCAGAAAGCCCAAACATTAGCACATCAGGTGACGATACACGTTATGACGATGTGAAACCATTTTACTATCGTCCGGATATTGTGTATACCTGCCCAGGCGCAAATGATTTCATCGTTGTTTGGGAAAACGGCATTAAGAAGAAGTGTCAAAAGCATTATTTGACTTTGTACCTGCGAGAAGCCTTTTGCATTTTTAAAGAATTTTTTCCTAATATCGAAATTGGATTTTCAAAATTTTGTAGTCTAAGACCGAAAAACGTTTTGCTAATGAAAGACACACCTTCAGACCAGTGCAAATGTTTAACTCATGAAAATTTTATGTTCAAATTGAAAGGTTTGAAACAAAATTATTGTAACGACTGGTGGACTATGATTTTATGTGATCCTTCTTTGGATTCGAAGTGCTGGAAAAATGAATGTGATATTTGTTCTGATGGCAAAAAAATATTAATTTCTATGGATTTAAGTACAATCTGTGTATTGAAAGAATGGGAAAAAAACTCAGAAAATAAACTACGTTTAGTAAACCACGAAACCAGTTCAGGTGAACTTAAAAAAAAATTGATTGATTCTATCCATATTATGATGAAGCATGTTAATTTAAAACGAGTTCAAGCCAGTGAGTTTCAAAAAGACCAACGCAATGAAAATGTTCGAATCCTTCAAGTTGATTTTGCGATGTCTTTTGGCTGTGAATACCAGTACAGTTTTTGTTTTCATCAATAAGTTGTTTTACTTGATGCATAAAGAAAATGAAGACTTACCTTCAGCGGAAATTATTTGGAGTGACGGCCCTTCATCGGAATTTAAGAACCGTTATATGGTTAAACTAACATCAGTGTTGAGTGAAAAGTACAAAAGGCCCTTTTATTGGAAATATTTTGCTACATCGCGGAAATATCAAAAGACTTGTAAGAGAGAAAATGATGAGCCAAAATGAACATGTTGTTGTCCAACCAGCCAAGGACTTTTCTGATTTAGCTTCTCAATTAGTCACAAAAACCCGTGTGATTTATGTGCCATCCTCTGAAATTTATGAAAGGATTAAAAGTGCATCGCCGTGGGACAATGCCAAAGCGATAACTGGAATTTCCAACTTCCATTTTATTAAAACTGCGAAAAAGTTGTGGAGTGCAGAAAACATTGCCTTTCCCAAGACAAAACTGTATTTACTTATTGATTTTTACATATATTATAGTTTTAAATTGAACTATGTCCCGTACGTGACGCGACTTGTCCGTACGTGACAAATATCTATAAAAAAATATTTTTGAGATATAAATATGTGTTTTAATTAATATTTTTTTTTTCGCAGTAGCAAGCTTGACTCTTAGTTATAATTTCCTTCGAAGACACTTTTTATGCACCTGTACTATATTCGCTGAAATCTGAATAAAACTACGACGATTTCGAATGTTGGTTGACTTGATGTGTCCCGTACGTGACGTGGGTTGTTTGCATTTTTCTTCAGTATATCATGACTTTTTTTTAAATGTTTCTTCGTACTATTAAAGACTATTATATAATCTATTAAATTAGAGAAAAAAAGTATATATCTGATAAAAATATTAAGTGCTATATGTAATATAAACTGTAAAATTAGTTGAACTTGTCTGCACGTAACAGTGGAATGCACCAGTTGCGTCGTTTTGGTGTGCCCACACTCCAACGTTTCTGCGGGTGCGTACACAAACGTACGAACGTTGTATATTGAAGGCAATTATTCCTCATGGCGACCGTGAGGCGCGGGAGAGCCGCTATTGAAATATATTTTTTGGAGCACCTAAAGGTCAGATCTGGATAAATTCAATTCCATTACAATAACAATTCCATTCCTCACGAATTGGGGAAAGTAATCAATTGCTTTGCCTCCCACAAAAGGAATTCATTACATTTCAATTTCTCAAAAAAAAATATCAAATGTAAGTTCCTCATTTTCAGGCTCCTTTACAAAAATTTTTTTTTTTGGAATTGAAAAAAAGTACTTTGTGAAATGTAATTTCTTCTCAAATACTTTCCAAAGGAATTGAATCTCACAAAAATGTCAGTTAGATTTTCAATTCCTTTGGAAAGTATTTGAGAAGAAATTACATTTGCGCAAAGTATTTTTTTTCAATTCCAAAAAAAAATTTTTTTGTGCTGGAGCCTCAAAATGAGGAAATTACATTTGATATTTTTTTTGGAGAAATTGAAATGTAATGAATTCCTTTTGTGTGAGGCAAAGGAATAGATTACTTTCCCCCAATTCGTGAGGAATGGAATTGTTATTGTAATGGAATTGAATTTATTCAGATCTGACCTTTAGGTGCTCCAAAAAATATATTTCAATAGCGGCTCTCCCGCGCCTCACGGTCGCCATGCGGAATAATTGCCTTCAATATACAACGTTCGTACGTTTGTGTACGCACCCGCAGAAACGTTGGAGTGTGGGCACACCAAAACGACGCAACTCCACTTGGTGCGCCGCTGCCGTTTACTTACTGCGAGAAAAGGTGATGTGAAGGAAAAAGCTGCTTCCGAATCTTCAAAATAAGTGAAACCCCGATGTTACTGGTTTTAGCCATTTAGGGCTTTATAACTTTTATTTGTTCCACTTTTAGTGGAGTAAACTTAACTTTGAGAAACGTTTTAATGCGCGTCAGTTGGAAGTTGTGTCTTTAATGGTTGTAAGATGGTGGCACTACCTATCGGCAGATGTTGGCTGCTGTCGATAAGAAAGTGTCGATAATACAGTGCCTTAAGCCCTAGGTAGATGAAAGGGCATTGCCATCATTGCCATTGGTGACAATGTAATGACACTATCACATAGCAATACAGCTTATTCCTAACGCATCAATAATTCGTTCTCATATTCGTCATATTCACACTCGTGTGCCCATAGCACATAAAATATAATATATGCTTACAAACTAATATACGTACATATTTGGAGTGGATTTTTTTCGAATAATATTCGAATAAACACTATTATTAAACGAATAAAAAATTCGAATAAACACTATTCGAATAAACGAATAAAAATATTCGTTCCAAGATTAGAATAGTGTTTATTCGAATTTTTTATTCGTTTAATAATAGTATTCAAATATTTTTATTAATAGTTTTTTAAAACGATATTCGCTGTTTTCTTTGCTTGTACCTATGAGCGTGCATTTATGTTTTGTATGTACGTATGTATGTTTGCGTGTACAAATGTGTGCCCAAGCAGTAGCAATATTTATTTCATTATTCGAATAGTGGGGTAACTCTTATTTTAGGATAATTAAATTAACTTAAATCCTACCTACTAATGATACCAGCCCATTCAACACAAAGGGTTCGCAAAATTTCTATGACCATACCAAATTAGATACATATGTAAGTATCATCATATATATTATTTCTGTAAGGTCTTTTTGTTTTTGCTCCTAATTTTCTGCTCTCATTTCGAAGCAATATTAATAAGTAAGGTATCGTTTTAAAGCTTCAGTTATGCTTACTTAGCTTAGACTTGACTCGACTTGTACTTGACATCGCCACTTATCATCGATTATACTATACTTAGCGCATACAGGCATACTATGCTTCAATTAAAAGTAAATTACTCACTCAAATAAATGTCAACATGTAAAAATAAATGCCAAAATGGAATAAGAAAGCAAAAATGACATCCCAAAAAGTAGATGTCACTTAGAACTTACGTAGAAAATCAAAATTCAACAGATTCCTAAGTCGAGTTAAGTAAACTTAGTTGTTGGGTAATCGATTACATGCAAAACTCATTTAACAGAACGCTAAGTGACAGTTCTCAAGTCAAGTCAAGTCTAAGCTAAGTAAGCATAACTGAAGCTTAAAGGTGTGGGTTACCTCTACATGCGAAACTATATATTAATTACAGCAGTGCTTTTGTTTAAGCGTATTTTATAAAAATTAGTTTGTTTAAATAAACTATTGTGAATACACACAAAAATCAATTTGCACTGCAACGCTATTGTGACTGACATTCATCGGACTTCAGAGCGGTGTTATCAGAATCGGGGATATAGCCCTTTTTCGGGGATTTTCCGTCTGCCAATGTAATTTCGCAAGTTTTTGGTATTTGTTTCCTTTAGGGGTTATTTGCAATCAAAGTTGCAAGTTTTCATGTGGTTGTTGTAATCACATTAGGCCGTCCTCAAAAATGTCCAAAAAAGAAATGCTGAGTATGGCGTAGTCTGTGTTGGACTGGCTGAGTGTTATTTTTTATAAGGAAAGGTGTTCTGTACGCAAATACCATGGATGCCCATTCGAATTGGGATCACACCTGGGTCCTTTTTCGGGATTTTGATCATAATTTTTCACTGAAATATAAAATTAAAAAAGCGCTCCGGGATTCGTGATCCTGCGGCCAATACACGTTTTTTGAGCCCTCTCCCATACATTTTTTTGCAGTTGACCCCTAAAGGAAACAAATACCAATGCTTTTTGGCTATAAAATCCCCAAGTCATGATTTAAGCAACATCGTTTGTTTTTCCCCGCCGAGGAATAAACTCAGAGCAGCACTACAAAAATTTGAAGAGAAATGTTTTTGAAGGTTCTAATGATAACCTCTACATTTATCGCGCCATAGTTCTTTTTGGGTGTGTTTTTCCATGCTAGAAAAAAATTTGGCCTCTTGAAACTATAAATGTGAGTGGCAGCACTGCGGTGAACTGGTAGTGGTGCAGGTCTTTGATTTTGATTAAAAAAAGACAATGGTGAATGGACATTCTTTTCAAATGTTCAAATGTGGATGGCGCGGGCGGGCAATTTCCAGTGGTGAAAGTCTTTGCTAAACACCTGTTGCGAATATTTTTATTATTCTTTCTCACAACAAGTGCAGTTGATTTTAATTGTTAATTGAAAATCTTTTATGGATGTTTCTTATTGGATCTTTTATTATACACCGTGGTAATTGGTAAGATCTAAAATGTGTATTTTTACATGTGTTCACATCATCATCATCATCATATATATTATTGTAGGATGGAATGAATCGCTGATGAATAGCGTATTAATCCAATTGATTCTTTATTGAAAATACTTTCTCTTTTATACAAAATTCTTACACTAATACTTACAAATTATTTACGAATTGAAACGTATACAAATAGGTACATTACTAATACATACAAACTAAAATGCATAAATCTAAAATATGCTAAGTCAACATATGGTTGCAATAAATATATATAAATATGTCAGTCGCATGGACAAACTGACGTTGTGTTCAGTTGGTCATTGCGACTGTCTTTGGCGGTGTCTTTGGGCGTCCGCACAAGTGTAACAAGATCCTCGTTATGTGCGGTGTGTGCAGTCTTTGTATAAACTCCCGCTGAGTTCACTGTAACTAATTTGGGTAGGATGTTGTTTGTGTACATTCATATTTGTTTATGCATTATTTATGTGCACATGACAATTAAAGTAAAAGGGCGATGTGTTTATGTAATACTACACCTTCCTTCTTAAAAAAAATAGATATATATATTTGTAGTCAACTATATATATATCTATTTGAACCGTTTGATGTTTGTTTGAATTGTCAAAATTTTAATTGTTTTAGGATTTTGTTACCATTGTTTTGTCACATTACAATTAAATTATTTATTTTATTTTATTTTTATTTATTTAAAAACAATGTGTTACACTTTTAAGACTATATATGTCTTTTCACAGCGCATCAAAAGTAATATATGTATGTTTACACAATATCTCAACTTATGTATATTAACTTAAAACTAAATGACATAGAAGATTTTTAATGAAGAAAAGGAGAAAACAGGAATAGTGTGAGAGAAGATACAAAAATCGAAAATTAGGAATAGTCGAATGAAAGAAGGACAGCAGTAGAGTATATAGAAGAAGTAAGAATAAATATTTAAATTCAAATCTTGATAACAAATGCAATATTATAAGGTATCAAAAAATTTATATATTTCTGTTTTGTAATTTCTGGCATTTAATTTTGTTTTAATCATATTTGGAATCGAGTTCCAGAGTCTCACTGCGTTAATGAAAAACAATCTAGATGATGTCAAATACGTGTATCTAGGAATAATTAAGTTTTTTTATTTTTATTTGTTTGTATACTTTATCTGATACTTGATTTTGTGTTCTTTTGGCTTGTGCCGTGTATAAAATTGAGTAAATTGGAATGCTTATGTATTTTTTGTTATTACTAAATTATTATGAATAAAGTGCATTGCTTATATTTATTTTTAATGCTACGAGTTTTAAATTGGTTTAAGCCCATTCTTATGGATTACGATTTCTTTTTTGTTTTTGTTACTGTCTCCTATGCTATGTGGAATTAAAGTGTAGTTGTTATTTTTATCAATGGTTTTAACTTTATAGTGTCCTGTATATCTATTTTGTAACTTATGGGAGGCCTCTTCTCTAACTAATACCTTATCTCCTATTTTAATTTCCTTACTATAGCTATTCTTGTCGTAATTTGATTTTTGCTTTTCTTTTGTTTCTTGAATTAATTTTCTTGCTCTTTGTTGTGCTATTTGAAGTTTATATTTTACTTCTTTGCAGGCGCGTATTCAGGGGGGGGGGGTGCTGGGTTTGGGGGTTGAACCCCCCCCCCCCCCCCCCCCCCGAAATTTCAGAAAATTTAAAAATAAACGTCTGTACTAGAATAATTACTCTATTCACTGTTTAGAAAACAGCATTGATATCAATAATCAAAATGCGAAAGAATAAAATTGAATAACATTTCACACTGAGAGAAGTTATTGGTAGTCGCTAATCAATTATCAGAGCAAGTCTGAGAGGTCACAACTAAACTCCTGCAACGGTTCACTCATTTGACGCTTTAAGACATTTCCTCAAAACTATCAGACTTTCTCTGCATTATATCGAACTCAAGTCTGTTGAAATTCAAATTAACTGCTTTTCGAGTTATGAATACAGCGGGCAAAAATCTTAAAAATGAGTGCCTATCGTTATTGTAGTCACGGTTGCCATAAGCTTAACCAAAAAAATGACCAAGAAGTTAGAAAAAAATTACGAAAAATTACCAAGCAGTACACAACGCAGTCGTATTGAATTATCAAAGAAAGTAACAATTAGATTGTACTTATACTTGTCAAGTGACGCTAATTTGTCAAAAAGGATTGAAAATGTTTAAAAGTAAAAGCCCGCTATGATGTTGAAAAGAAAATACTCAAGAAATACAATAATTGAAATTTGCCGCTGTTTATATGAATTTCAATGTTATTTTAGTATATTTTTTGTATTTATTTTTCCGAAACTTCAGTTTTTCTTCAAGAAATAAAGCGACAACTATTTATTTCTTGCCAAAGCCAGATTTGCGACGGTCGCTTTTTTGTAAAAACTTTCAAGAAATTAGAAGTAGAAAAGTAGAAGAGATTGTGACACCAATCTTAAGCCGCTAAAAGAATTACTAAATTTTTGCCACTTTTTCTTTGTTCGAACTCGAACTGCATAATCAAAAAAAATCAAAAAATTCGACTAGAAAGTTAGAAATTTTGATGAAATTTTATTCTAGTTTTCTTGAATTTTCATGAATTCTCCACAAAGTTTTTAACTTTGACTTGAAGTATTTTTATTGTGTATTTACCAGGGACGGAAGATAAAAGTTATCATTTTTTTCGATCTCATAAAAGTCCGGGGTTAGAGAGTATCCCTGAAGAAAATTATTACATTTTCTGTTGTCCCAGGACTTCTAGGATCAATTAATTTTCCTGGCTTTTTTGAAAAAAGTCCGATAATAACTTAAAACCCCGGAATTTTATTTTTTTTCGCCAGCAATAAAAGTTATCTTTGTCCTTATATTTTTTAAGGACAAAATAAAAGTCCGAACCAAAATCTACTATACCGACAATCCTCTTTCATATGATAAGAAATTCATTAAATTTAGATTGGCGGGTTGGTAGATTTTAGATCGGACTTTTATTCTGTCCTATAAAAGTCCGAGTTGTCCGATTATTTTTGTCCGGATAAGAATAAAAGTCCAGAAATAACTTTTTTCTTCGAACTTTTATTTTAAAAGGAATAAAAGTCCCCGTCCCTGGTATTTACACATACTGTCATTGAAAAATAATGAAATTAGTCTAAAGAAGTTAATTTTACTGGACATCTGGTCTAGGTGTATGACCAAATCAAATTTGGTTTAGAATTAAATTTACGCCGGTTGCCATAGAAATGCGCGTGATAAAAATTATTTAAATTTTAAACCGAAAATGTTGTTAACAATTTAAAATTTTTTTTTTTAATTTTAGGCCTCGAACCGAAGTGCCCGGCGCACTGATGAATTTTGTGCGAAAAGTACACATATTCGCTGTGTATACGACTTTTGTTGTATTTTTGTAAAAATCGTTCAGTGATTTGTCTAGTCTTCCGTTAAAAAAAAACCGTTATGACTCTCTCTTTGTTTTCAGAATGTCTTCTTTCGACTCACCTAAAGAGTTAAATTTTTAGTTGTATCCAAGTGTTTTATCAAATTTGTTCGTTAGTGTATCACATAAAGTGTAATACTACATTTACACTGCACCAAATGCGTCATTTCGGACAAAAAAGTCCAAATGCGTAGCATTTCCCCATACAAATCGCCTTCTCCGTCTGACTATGCTTTAATAAAACATGGCTTTAACAATCTCGTGGTTTGGTGTCTTGCAAACAATCTTCACCTAAATGTCAAAAAATTTTTCCATATGTCTTTCTCAAAGCCTCCTATCTCGCTTCCATCATCTTATAGCATTTCTGGGGCTCAGCTGGCCACAGTTAATGAAATTGTTGATTTAGTCGTCGTTTTCGACACAAAATTTTCTTTTGTCAATCATATCTGCTACATACTTCCTAAGTCATACTCGAAACTTGCTTTTCTTCGAAGATATGTCAAAGACTTCAAAGATCCATATACTAGGAAAGCTCTCTATATTTCTTTAGTTTGTTCAAGATTGGAATATGCCTCCATTATTTGGAACCCCATTTATAACTGCCACTCGGCAAGAATTGAAAAGGTTCAAAGGAAGTTTTTGCGGTTTTGCCTATATCCCCTAAATTTTGAGTACCCTCTTCCATCTTACAGCTCTCGCTGTATGCTTATTAATCTCCAACCCCTCTTTACTCGCAGAATACTCCATTTATTAATGTTTGTATACGATATTATTGTTGGCTCATTAAATTGCCCGGACCTCCTTGAAAAAGTTTCATTCAATGTGCCCAATAGATCCCTTCGGTCGTTCTTACCTTTTTATTTGTCTGCTCCCAGAGCTAACTACTGTTATTTTAATCCTGTCCTTCGGGCACTTATTGAATTTAATAAGCTCTCAAGGACTCTGACTATTGATTTTTCCCTTCCGAAAGACTCCTTCAAGTCTGTTATTGAATCCAGTCTTAATGTATTACCTACTTAAGTAATTATTTTTAGTTAATATTTTTCAATGTAAATAGTCTGTAAGATGAAAATCATAGACTGAATAAAGAATAAATAAATAAATAAACATGCCTTAATCAATTCCTCTTTTCAACCTCAGAATTTTCATGTATGGAACTCCATATCTAACTCGATTATTTTGCGCCGTTACATGGACCGTTATGTGGACAAAATTATAATATCCTTGTACTAGTACTAGTACGCTGGGTATAATAATAATACAATTTTATTAATAGAAAATGGCATGGTGGAAAGATGCACTTAACGACATTTTAGTAGCTATAACAGGATATGAGGTAGGGAAAGAGAAACCTCTGAAGATAAAAATAATGAGAACAAAATAGCCAAAATAGAAGCACACCCAATTCTAGAAAATAAAGTAGAAATCTCGGATAAATGGTTAATAATTTTCATATGCGTAAGTACATTTTTAATTGTCGCACTTACAATTTTAATAAAAAACAAGTAAGGAAGTCTAAGTTCGGGTGAACCGAACATTAAATACCCAGCGATAGTTTTCAGACAGTAACCTGTATAGCAAATTTCATGGAAATATCTAAATTTTTAGTCCAGTTATGTTAATTTATGTGATTTTTGAAATTTTCTATATCAAAAAATTGGGCTGATTACGCCCATTGCAAACACCAACCTGCCTTGGACCGAAATTAAACTGTGTACCAAATTTCATGCGAATATCTCAAGTTTTACTCAACTTATGTTAATTTATGTGATTTTCGATATCGAAAAAGGGGCGTTGTTATTATCCGATTTCCACAATTTTCAACAGCAGCCTACCTTGGCCAGAAAGTAGCCTGCATAACAAATTTCATGCAAATACCTCAATCTTTATTCAAGTTATGTCAATTTATGTGATTTTCGAAATTTTCTATATCGAGAAAGGGGGCGTGGTTACCATCCTATTTCGCCCATTTTCAATAGCAACCTCCCTTGGCCAGAAAGTAACCTGTATGCAAAATTTCATGCAAATATCTCAATTTTTACTTAAGTTATCGTGTACACGGGCGGACAGACGGACGGGCATGCCTTAATCAATTCCTCTTTTCAACCTAAGAACTTTCATATATGGAACTCTTTATCTAACTCGATTATTTTTTGCCGTTACATAGTACCGTTATGTGGACAAAATTAATATACCCTTGTACTAGTACTAGTACGCTGGGTATAAAAAGTAAGGAAGTCTAAGTTCGGGTGAACCGAACATTAAATACCCAGCGTTAGTTTTCAGACAGTAACCTGTTAGTTTTCAGACAGTAACCTGTATGTTGTAGCAAATCTCATGGAAATATCTAAATTTTTAGTCAAGTTATGTTAATTTATGTGATTTTTGAAATCCTCTATATCAAAAAAGAGGGCTGATTTCGCCCATTGCAAACACCAACCTGCCTTGGAGCGAAATTAAACTGTGTACCAAATTTCATGCGAATATCTCAAGTTTTACTCAACTTATGTTAATTTATGTGATTTTCGATATCGAAAAAGGGGCGTTGTTATTATCCGATTTCCACAATTTTCAACAGCAGCTTACCTTGGCCAGAAAGTAGCCTGCATAACAAATTTCATGCAAATACCTCAATCTTTATTCAAGTTTTGTCAATTTATGTGATTTTCGAAATTTTGGATATCGAAAAAGGGGCGTGGTTATCATCCGATTTCCACAATTTTCAACAGCAGCCTACCTTGGCCAGAAAGTAACCAATACACAAAATTCCATGCAAATATCTCAGTTTTTACGCAAGTTATGTCAATTTATGTGATTTTCGAAATTTTGGATATCGAAAAAGGGGCGTGTTATGATCCGATATCCCCCATTTTCAATAGCAACCTACCTTGGCCAGAAAGGAACCTGTATGCAAAATTTCATGCAAATATCTCAATTTTTACTCAAGTTATCGTGTACACGGACGGACAGACGGACGGACATGCCTTAATCAATTCCTCTTTTCAACCTAAGAACTTTCGTGTATGGAACTCCATATCTAACTCGATTATTTTGCGCCGTTACGTGGACCGTTATGTGGACAAAATTATAATATCCTTGTACTAGTACTAGTACGCTGGGTATAATAATAATAAAATTTTATTAATAGAAAATGGCATGGTGGAAAGTTGCACTTAACGACATTTTAGTAGCTATAACAGGATATGAGGTAGGAAAAGAGAAACCTCTGAAGATAAAAATAATGAGAACAAAATAGCCAAAATAGAAGCATACCCAATTCTAGAAAATAAAGTAGAAATCTCGGATAAATGGTTAATAATTTTCATATGCGTAAGTACATTTTTAATTGTCGCAATTACAATTTTAATAAAAAAAGGTAAGGAAGTCTAAGTTCGGGTGAACCGAACATTAAATACCCAGCGATAGTTTTCAGACAGTAACCTGTATAGCAAATTTCATGGAAATATCTAAATTTTTAGTCCAGTTATGTTAATTTATGTGATTTTTGAAATTTTCTATATCAAAAAAGGGAGCCGATTTCGCCCATTGTAAACACCAACCTGCCTTGGACCGAAATTAACCTGTGTACCAAATTTCATGCGAATATCTCAAGTTTTACACAACTTATGTTAATTTATGTGATTATTGAAATTTTCGATATCGAAAAAGGGGCGTGGTATGGTCCGATTTTCCCCATTTTCAATACCAATCTATTCTGAACCCAAATAAGTACGCATGCCGAATTTGGTCAAGATATCTCATTATTTGCTCAAGTTATCGTGTTAACGGGCAGACGGACGGACGGACGGACATGGCTCAATCAAATTTTTTTTCGATCCTGATCATATCTATTTATGAAAGTCTATATCTATCTCGATTCCTTTATACCTGTACAACCAACCGTTATCCCATCAAAGTTATAATACCCTTGTACTAGTACTAGTACGCTGGGTATAAAAAATTAATAAAAAACAAGTAAGGAAGTCTAAGTTCGGGTGAACCGAACATTAAATACCCAGCGTTAGTTTTCAGAAAAAGGGGGCGTAGTTTTCATCCGATTTCGCCCATTTTAAGAACCAATCTATTCCGAGCCTAAACAATAGCGAATTTGGTGGGCGCGGCCACGCTCCTTGCTTATAAAGCTTTAACCGATTACATGAGCCAAAAGTATTGAATCGATCTTTACAAGGGTTATACCATGTCCTATATATAACTTTGGAAATGAAGTCGTGCCATGCCCATAACTTTTAACGTATTTTGTGAAATTTTTTGATATACCGATATATGTGTCCATTAATCAATATTTACCTAATTTTAAAAAAGTGGTTGGTGGCACGCCCACGGATTTTATTATGTTGTTTGTCCCTATTTGAAGATCAGTTTTCATTGCAGATCTTTATGATACTTTCACAGTGGCTTGTTAATAGTGAAATGTTGATATTTTGTTTATTCACTTGTGGGCGGTGCCACGCCCATTTTCCAAAATATTTCCAAAAAACCTTTAAACATCACTAATAACATCATCAGGTGAATGATAGTACTAAATTTTAGCATTATATCTTTATCAGTTAAACAGATATTGCATATTCCGGTTTCCTAACTCTCGTTTAGAGAACTTTAGTCCAAAAAGGGGCGTGGTCGTTCACCGATTTTTCTTATTTTCTGTGGTAGTACTCTACATAAACATAACCTAGTTTCGTAAACCTATCTCACACCGTTCTGAAGTTATTAGCAGTCGAATTTGAAAATTGCCTGACTCATAAGTGGGCGGTGCCACGCCCACTTTCCAAAATTTTGAAAAAATAGTGTTAAGAATATGAAAATTGATGTATGTACCAAATTATGTTATTATAGCGGTATCAGTTAATTAGATATGGACTTTTCAATATTTCCACCTCCTTTCAATATAACTTTTATAAAAAAGTAGGCGTGGTCGCCAAGCGATTTCGTTTATTTTCTATATCTGAATTTAACACAACAATAGTATGCCCTCTACAAAATTTCGTTATACTAGCATAAACTGTCTCAAGTTATTAAGAGTCAAAATTTTAAAATTTCTTCAAATATATGTGGGCGGTGCCATGCCCCTTTTCAAAAAATTTGATAAAATCCGCCTTAGAACATATAAATCAATACATATTGAAAATTTTGTCATTGTAGCTGCTTCTGATATGGAATTAACCCGCTTTATACGTTTTTCGAAATTTTCGATATCGAAAAAGGGGGCGTGGTTATCATCCGATTTCGCCATTTTCAATAGCAACCTACCTTGGCCAGAAAGTAACCTGTATGCAAAATTTCATGCAAATATCTCAATTTTTACTCAAGTTATCGTGTACACGGACGGACAGACGGACAGACGGACGGACATGCCTTAATCAATTCCTCTTTTCAACCTAAGAACTTTCATATATGGAACCCCATATCTAACTCGATTATTTTGCGCCGTTACATAGTACCGTTATGTGGACAAAATTAATATACCCTTGTACTAGTACTAGTACGCTGGGTATAAAAAAGGCAATAGGGTGTTAACTACTTTCCCGTAAATGTTGCTTGTTTGCTATTCGATTTGCATAATTTTTGGCAGGAGTATACTACATACTCTTGGGAAGCATCTCACTTATTTTCATTGAAATACCTTCTTGAAATTTCAAGCAATCGCTTTTGAGAATAATAGACCTTTTTTGCTGCTGCAAAAAAAAAAATCCACAACATTTTTTTACAGTTTAGTTTTGCTTAAAAAGCTTATTATGTGTGTAAAATATTATTTCTATAACTTTTATAATTAGGAAAATATCGCGATTTGAATTTTACAAAGAAATTTTTCAGAACTGTGTTCAAAAAGTGGGCGTGTCCGTTAACCAATTTTGTTTATTTTTACAGCAAAGAGTTAGCTTTATATATTGAACACTTTCTCCCAATATCGTTTCAATAAATCAATTTTGACCGGAGTTATGTCATGGAAATTTTTGTGAAATAATCCACCATAAAGGCGGCGCCACGCCTACTTGAACAAAATCCACAACATTTTTTTACAGTTTAGTTTTGCTTAAAAAGCTTATTATGTGTGCAAAATCTTATTTATATAACTTATACAATTATGGAAATATCGCGATTTTGATTTTACTAAGAAATATTTCAGAACTATGTTCAAAAAGTGGGAGTGTCCGTTCACCAATTTGGTTTATTTTTACAGCAAAGAGTAAGCTTTATATGTTGAACTATTTCTCCAAATATCGTTTCAATAAATTAATTTTTACCGGAGTTATGGCATGAAAAGTTTTTTGGAATAATCCACCATAAAGGGGCGGGGCCACGCCCATTTTCCAAAAATTTTGTGCATTTGATTTTCTTTGCCCACGAAAACTTTAGAGGTAAAATAGGAATGATATACAGCTAGTTTGAGCAAAGTTATTGCATATTCAATATATGTATCTATGATCCTTTTCAAAATTTTCGTATAAAATTGGGCATGGACCTTACCCGATTTCGCTAATTTTTTTTCGGAATATTGCCTGTATTAATATAAATATGTGTGCTGAATTTCATTTTGCTATCTTGGGCGGTTTTTGATTTATGATTAACTAGAAGGACCCGGCAGACGTTGTTCTGCCCAAATTTAGGGAAAAAATCGCACGATAAATAAAAAAGTTTGGAATATTTCGGTCCCTGGTCCACTTCCCGGAAAAAAATTACCCCAAATTTTAGCAAAAGTGAAATACTACCTTTGTACCAAATTTGAAGAAAATCGCAACATAAATAAAAAAGTTTGGAATATTTCGACCCCTGGTCCACTTCCCCGAAAAAAGTTAATAGTACATACATACATACGTACATACATCCTATTTTATATATATAGATTATATATGTAGATTATTGCCTACTGAAGAATTTACCTAATTCGAATATTGCTAAAATTTTGAAAAAAAGAGTATTGAAAAACGGTTTTCAAACATTTTCTTTTGCGGTGTTCGTTGGCATTTCAAAATTAGCGGTTAAATTAGCATAAAAAAGTGTTGAAAGGGTGTAAGTTTCTAAGCAAATTAATCAAAAAAGCTTTAAAAAAAAGCATTTTATTTTATTTTACTTTATTTTATTTTACTTTACTTTTTTTCTTTTGTTTGCCAACTGCAGAATCGTTTACTCCTTCGAACCGCATGAAAAAGTGGATTTTGCTAAGAACGGGATTTAGCAGGTATTTTATGCAAGCTTGGAGTATAGTACAGGCGAAATTAAACCTGTGCTACTTCACTTTAGTTTTATTGAGAATTTATAAAAAAGCTTATTACATGACTACCACATTTTTTTCTTTTTTGAATTTTTACTTACATTATGATATTTTCATATTTTCTCCACACAATTAGTAGGTTATTTGTTAAAAATATTCACTTATATTCACTTGACACAGTTTATTTATTGGAAATTGACACAATTTGTAGTTTATTTATTTCAAATATATTCACTCAAAAATGTAAATGGTGTAATGAAATGACACCAAATTTTTTGACATTTTTATTTAATTTTGACACTAAATGCTTTTTGACTAATTGTGTCAGGATGAATGGACATTCAAAAGTTGATTTGATACCATATTGTAGGTAAATTTTAGGTTTTTAGGGCAATCACATTCTCACCGATAACTAAATTAACGATAAATTTATCGAAATATATCAAAGTAACAATGAAACCCGGGACCATCCCCATTCGTTTGATACCCATATTGTAGGGTATGTTAAGTATATCGAAGTCCAAATGTAACCTGGAGATACCCCTATCGTTTGATACCCATATTGTAGGGCAATTTTAAGGTTTTTGTGCAGTAACATTTTCACCGATAACTCAGTTATCGATAAATTTATCGAAATATATCGAAGCCCAAATGAAACCTGGCGCCATCCCCTTTCGTTTGATACCCATATTGTAGGGTAATATTAAGGTTTTTGGGCAATCACCGATAACTCAGTTATCGATAAATTTATCGAAATATATCGAAGTCCAAATGTAACCTGGAGCTACCCCTATCGTTTGATACCAATATTGTAGGGCAATTTTAAGGTTTTTGTACAATAACATTTTCACCGATAACTCAGTTATCGATAAATTTATCGAAATATATCGAAGCCCAAATGAAACCTGGGGCCATCCCCTTTCGTTTGATACACATATTGTAGGGCAATTTTAAGGTTTTGTGCAATAACAGTTTCACCGATAACTCAGTTATCGATAAATTTATCGAAACCTATCGAAGTCCAAATGAAACCTGCGGCCTTCTCCTTTCGTTTGATACCCATATTGTAGGGTAATATTAAGGTTTTTTGGCAATCGAATTTTGACGGATAACTTAGTTATCGATCAATTTATCGAAATATATCTAAGCCAAAATGAAACCTGGGGCCCTCCCCTTTCGTTTGATACCCATATTGTACGATATTTCTATACCTATATGCGAAATATCATAAGTATAGGTTCAATATACTTAGAGTTATATGGAATAAAAAAAATTTCGAAAAGAAACGGTCCCTAGCAGGGTCGGAACCCCCAAAATTAAAAAAAAAATTGCCTATAGCTCCAACAAAATCCGTCCAGCCATTCTCACGTTTTTAGGGAACAAAAGCAATCGTCTGGACATCCAAACATCTAAACATCCAAACATCGAAACATCCAAACATCGCTCCATTCACATTTATAATATTAGTAGGATAATATTTCCAAATTTGACTTTATCAAAGGTGGGCGGCACCAAGCCCCTTTTTAAAAATTTCTTCAGAAATGTATTTGTTGCTTTAACGCTTAAGTGCATACCAAATATTACCCTTATAGGTGTATTATGTACTGAATAATCACTCTTTTTGTATTTTCGAAAATATTATATGTATAGAAAGTGGGCGTGGCTTTTAACCTATTTTCAATAGCGCTTCGAGATAAGTGAAAAAGAACCTGCATATCAAATTTCATTGAGATATCTCAAGATTTACTCAAGTTATCGTGTTCACAGACGGACGGACAGACGGACAGACGGACGCCCATGGGCGTTATTTCCCACTCAAAAAGGAAATTACGCCCATGGGCCTTATTTCCTTTTTAAAAAGGAAATAAAGCCCATGGGTGTTATCACCTTTTGCTGATGGGTGTTATTTCCTTTTTCGAAGAGAAATAAAGCCCACGGACGTTAAAAACGAATTAAAACAAGCTGATTCAAGAATCAAGTATATGGTTTTTTTATTTCAATAAATTTTAACATATTTGTTATGTTTTTATAAGGCGGGGTGCAATAGCGCCTTGTGAAATAAGCCCTTTAAGGCCTTATTACACTATTGAAAGTGAAATAAGGCCTTTTTTTTCAAAAAATGCTTTATTACACTTCGAAAGAGAAATAAAGTCTTAAAGGCCTTATTGCTCTTTCATTTTTTTTAATGAAACAATAATATTCTAATTCTTTTTGTATTTTATTGAATAGTTACACAAAAATTTCACGTTAACCAAAGTGGGAAACGTGGCACGCGGAAGGACATCACCGTGGCGGTAGCCACGGCTATGGCACACACCCGGAGTTGGAATGGCGTAGCCCAGGGTTATTTTTTGAAGCGCGGCCGAAGGCCGCCTATGCGGAAAGGTGTTCTGCACTTAAAAATCGTGGATCGGGCCTCCGTAACTATAATCCGAAGGGGAAAAGCAATATTTTGTTTCTGTGAAAAGTTATTAGTGAAAAACCGAAAATTGACCCGGGTCAGATCCCCTATTCGGGGCCCCATCCACGTTTTTTATGTGCAGGACACCTTTCCGCGTAGGCGGCCTTCGTCCGCGCTTTAAAAAATAACCCTGGGCTACGCCATTCCAACTCCGGGTGTGTGCCATAGCCGTGGCTACCGCCACGGTGATGTCCTTCCGCGTGCCACGTTTCCCACTCTTTTCTCACAGGGTAATTTGTGAAAAAAATGCTAATCAAAAGTTCGTGTCGCTCGCGTAAAATCCTATGGGCGTTATTTCTCTTTTAAAAAGGAAATAAGAGCCATGGGCTTTATTTCTTTTTGCAGATGGGCGATATTTCCATTTAAAAAGGAAATAAGGCCCATGGGCGTTATTTCCTTTTTGAATGGGAAATAACGTCCATGGGCGTTATTTCCTTGGGCGTTATTTCACTGCACCATAAAAATATGCGTACTTAATCTAAACTTAAATATCTACATATCTACAAGGACATCATTAAACAATTCATACTCAAATTTTTGTATTGATACTGGAGCCGATATCTCCATAATTAAAAAACAGCAAATAGATAATAAAGAAAAAATAAATACTGAACAAATCATTGGTCAAGGAATAACTAGCACTTTGGGCACAATAAAAGCAGATCTAAAAGGCGATAACCTTCTAATTTATCATAAATTTCATGTTGTAGAAGACAACTTTCCAATTCTATGTGATGGAATAATAGGCCTAGACTTCATAGAGAAACACAATTGTATTGTAAATTATGGAAAAACAGAGGACAAACTAATCCTAAGACCATATGATTTCCCTCAAACAATAGCAATGAATCTAACAAACTGTCTGTCCGTCAACACAATCACAATTCCAGCTAGATCGGTAGTTATTAGACAAATTAAAATAAATACAAATAACAAAAACATTTTCATACCGCACCAACAACTACCAGAGGCCATTTATATTGCAAATCCCATTACAAATAACGAGCAAACTTTCGTTAGAATTATTAACACAACACAACTATTCAAAACTATAAAATTAATACTGAAAATTTAGACGATTATACACTAATTAAAGCAACCCCACACAATAAAAATTGCACAGACACAGAAACATTAAAAAGATTAACCGAAAATTTTCCAAATTTTGTTAAAGCTCAATTAACATCACTTTGCACAGAATTCATAGATATATTTGCACTAGAAACAGAACCAATTACTTCTAATAATTTGTATAAACAAAAATTATATATGAAGGATGACAACCCAGTTTACATTAAAAATTATAAATTACCCCAAATACAAAAAGGTGAAATAACCAAACAAGTAAATAAGCTAATCCAAGATGATATAATAGACCTTATGTCAGGTTTTCATCAAATAGAATTACACCCAGACTCTAGGGACATTACTTCATTCACTGCCGAAAATTTCACATATATGTGATTCAAAAGATTACCATATGGATTAAAAGTAGCCCCAAACTCATTCCAACAAATGATGACATTAGCATCCGCTGGCCTTAAACCATCTCAAGCATTTCTCTACATGGATGATTTAGTTGTATTAGGTTGTTCAGAAAACCATATGCTAAAAAATTTAAGAGACGTATTCTCTACTTGCAGAAAATACAACTTAAAATTACATCCAGATAAATGCCTATTTTTCAGTCAAGAAGTAACTTATTTAGGACATAAATGCACAAACATGAGAATATTACCCGACCCAAGCAAATTTGAAACAGTTCAAAATTACCCAACACCAAAAACAGATTCGTAGCCTTCTGTAATTATTACAGAAGATTTGTACCAAATTTTGCAGAACATTGAAGAAAGGTTACTAGACTTTGCAGAAAGAATGTTACCTTCGAATGGACAGAGGAATGTCAAAAAGCCTTTGTCTATTTAAAGGAAGCATTAATTAGTCCAACATTTCTGCAATACCCAGATTTTGATAAACCATTTTGCATAACGACAGATGCTAGTGGGTATGCTTGTGGAGCAGTCCTTAGCTAAGAACATGATGGCAAACAGTTACCAATTGCCTACACATCCAGGTCATTCACAAAAGGTGAAATAAATAAAGCAACAATAGAAAAAGAATTGGCAGCAATCCATTGGGCCATAACCTTCTTCAGACCATACGTCTATGGTAGAAAATTCTTAGTAAAAACCGACCATAGCCCATTAACATACCTATTTTCAATGAAAAGAACTTCGTCTAAGCTGACACGAGTAAGATTAGATTTAGAAGAGTACGATTTTGAGTTGGAGTATATAGCTGGTAAAGAAAATCATATCGCGGATGCATTATCCCGCATAACAATTACAAATTTAAATGATATGTCAGTGGAAGCAAATAAAACATTTAAAATAACAACAAGATCAGCAGCTAAAAAGATCAGTAATAAAACTGAAATTAAAGAAAGTCACAAAGAGAACCCCAAAATTTACGAAGCGCTAAATAAATGTGAACTAAAAAGACATGTCTAGCTCGTTTTCAAACCTCCGAAATTATATTTCAAAAAAGGAAAGAAAATTTGTAGCAATTTTGATACAAGCAACCTAATTGCTGAGGATAAGATTGACTTATTATGAATTTAGGACTTGTACAAGTACAGTTGTCCTTATTGTTTAAAAGGAATTATACTGCAGTAGGCAAATTTATAGAAATGGGTAACAAAGTTCTCAAAAAGTTAACAATCGCTCCAACCTCAGAGGTTATACATGTGACAAATCCCGGGAAAATTAAAGAAATTCTGCACAAATATCATAACGATCCTATTAGTGGTGGCCACCCAGGAATAAATCGCATAACAGATAAAATCCAGCAGCAATATAGCTGGCTGGATATGAAAAATGACATACGAAAATATGTAAAAAACTGCATCCACTGCAGGAAAAATAAAATTAATAAACATATCAAAGAACCAATGACAATAACGAAGACACCTCCGAAGGCATTTGATATTGTACAAATTGACACAGGCGGCCCATTGCCAAAATCGATAAACGGAAACGGATATGCAGTTACCATTATATGCGACCTAACCAAATATTTGGTAGAAATTCCATTTCCAAGCAAACATGCAAAAACTGTTGCTAAAGCCATATTCGAGCATTTCATCCTGATTTATGGCCAAATGAAAACAATTTTAACAGACATGGGCACAGAATACACAAATAGCCTGTTCAAAGAACTGTGTAAATTGTTAAAAATTGAGCATAAAACTTCTACACCACACCATCACCAGACTTTGGGTACTGTAGAACGCAGTCACCGGACATTCAACGAATATATGCGTGCATACATATCCAGTGACAAAGACGATTGGGGTGAATACCTCAGTTGCGTCGCTTATTGTTACAATACAACGCCATCGACAACACATAATTATTGCCCTTTCGAACTAATATTCGCAAAACAACCACCAAATTATGAATTTTTGAAGGAAGATAAAATTAGCCCGGTATACAACCATGAGGCATATGACAAAGAAGCAGGCGCGTAGCCAGAAAAAATTTCAGGGGGGGTTTTGGCCAAAGTGTCAGTAAATAAGAATTACCTGTAAATACACACATCGCACTTGTTACGTTAAAGTGTTACAACTCAAAATTTGAACATTTTCAGTAGAGACGAAAAACTGTTTCCGTAAATATTAATAATATATTACAAAGAAAAAACAATGTAATTGCACGAAAATATCATTACAAATAATATAACCGTTGTTTCATTTTTATTTGTTTAGTATTTGCACGAAAATAAAAAATTTTTGAGTTATTACTCTTTTCCTGAAATTTTTTAACTGAAAATTCTCACTGGAATTGATAAATATGATTTGTTATAAATAGACACAATTTAAAATTTATAAATAGACACAATTTAAAAAGAACAGTCACTTCAATGCGTTCGGTCCTTTTTTGTGAAGTATCAATCAAGCAATTTTGACGCGTTCAAAAAAAATGTCATGAATTCATCGCATTTGCTCTGTAATTTGGTTTGAATGCGTAATTTTGAGAAGGCGATTTGTATGGGGAAATGCTACGCATTTGGACTTTTTTGTCCGAAATGACGCATTTGGTGCAGTGTAAATGTAGTATTACACTTTATGTAATACACTAACGAACAAATTTGATAAAACACTTGGATACAACTAAAAATTTAACTCTTTAGGTGAGTCGAAAGAAGACATTCTGAAAACAAAGAGAGAGTCATAACGGTTTTTTTTTAACGGAAGACTAGACAAATCACTGAACGATTTTTACAAAAATACAACAAAAGTCGTATACACAGCGAATATGTGTACTTTTCGCACAAAATTCATCAGTGCGCCGGGCACTTCGGTTCGAGGCCTAAAATTAAAAAAAAAAAATTTTAAATTGTTAACAACATTTTCGGTTTAAAATTTAAATAATTTTTATCACGTGAATTCTAAACCAAATTTGATTTGGTCATACACCTAGACCAGATGTCCAGTAAAATTAACTTCTTTAGACTAATTTCATTATTTTTCAATGACAGTATGTGTAAATACCAGGCACGGGGACTTTTATTCCTTTTAAAATAAAAGTTCGAAGAAAAAAGTTATTTCTGGACTTTTATTCTTATCCGGACAAAAATAATCGGACAACTCGGACTTTTATTTTTTCTCGCCAAGAATAAACGTTATCTTTGTCCTTTTATTTTTTAAGGACAGAATAAAAGTCCGAGCTAAAATCTACCAACCCGCCAATCTAAATTTAATGAATTTCTTATCATATGAAAGAGGATTGTCGGTATAGTAGATTTTGGTTCGGACTTTTATTTTGTCCTTAAAAAATATAAGGACAAAGATAACTTTTATTGCTGGCGAAAAAAAATAAAAGTCCGGGGTTTAAAGTTATTATCGGACTTTTTTCAAAAAAGCCAGGAAAATCAATTGATCCTAGAAGTCCTGGGACAACAGAAAATGTAATAATTTTCTTCAGGGACACTCTCTAACCCCGGACTTTTATGAGATCGAAAAAAATGATAACTTTTATTTTCCGTCCCTGGTAAATACACAATAAAAATACTTCAAGTCAAAGTTAAAAACTTTGTGGAGAATTCATGAAAATTCAAGAAAACTAGAAAAAAATGTCATCAAAATTTCTAACTTTCTAGTCGAATTTTTTAATTTTTTTTTATTATGCAGTTCGAGTTCGAACAAAGAAAAAGTGGCAAAAATTTAGTAATTCTTTTAGCGGCTTAAGATTGGTGTCACAATCTCTTCTACTTTTCTACTTCTATTTTCTTGAAAGTTTTTACAAAAAAGCGACCGTCGCAAATCTGGCTTTGGCAAGAAATAAATAGTTGTCGCTTTATTTCTTGAAGAAAAACTGAAGTTTCGGAAAAATAAATACAAAAAATATACTAAAATAACATTGAAATTCATATAAACAGCGGCAAATTTCAATTATTGTATTTCTTGAGTATTTTCTTTTCAACATCATAGCGGGCTTTTACTTTTAAACATTTTCAATCCTTTTTGACAAATTAGCGTCACTTGACAAGTATAAGTACAATCTAATTGTTACTTTATTTGGTAATTTTTCGTAATTTTTTTCTAACTTCTTGGTCATTTTTTTGGTTAAGCTTATGGCAACCGTGACTACAATAACGATAGTCACTCATTTTTAAGATTTTTGCCCGCTGTATTCATAACTCGAAAAGCAGTTAATTTGAATTTCAACAGACTTGAGTTCGATATAATGCAGAGAAAGTCTGATAGTTTTGAGGAAATGTCTTAAAGCGTCAAATGAGTGAACCGTTGCAGGAGTTTAGTTGTGACCTCTCAGACTTGCTCTGATAATTGATTAGCGACTACCAATAACTTCTCTCAGTGTGAAATGTTATTCAATTTTATTCTTTCGCATTTTGATTATTGATATCAATGCTGTTTTCTAAACAGGGGTTTTAAAAGTGAATAGAGTAATTATTCTAGTACAGACGTTTATTTTTTAATTTTCTGAAATTTCCGGGGGGGGGGGTTCAACCCCTAACCCCCCCCCTGAATACGCGCCTGCAAAGAAGTAAAATATAAACTTCAAATAGCACAACAAAGAGCAAGAAAATTAATTCAAGAAACAAAAGAAAAGCAAAAATCAAATTACGACAAGAATAGCTATAGTAAGGAAATTAAAATAGGAGATAAGGTATTAGTTAGAGAAGAGGCCTCCCATAAGTTACAAAATAGATATACAGGACACTATAAAGTTAAAACCATTGATAAAAATAACAACTACACTTTAATTCCACATAGCATAGGAGACAGTAACAAAAACAAAAAAGAAATCGTAATCCATAAGAATGGGCTTAAACCAATTTAAAACTCGTAGCATTAAAAATAAATATAAGCAACGCACTTTATTCATAATAATTTAGTAATAACAAAAAATACATAAGCATTCCAATTTACTCAATTTTATACACGGCACAAGCCAAAAGAACACAAAATCAAGTATCAGATAAAGTATACAAACAAATAAAAATAAAAAAACTTAATTATTCCTAGATACACGTATTTGACATCATCTAGATTGTTTTTCATTAACGCAGTGAGACTCTGGAACTCGATTCCAAATATGATTAAAACAAAATTAAATGCCAGAAATTACAAAACAGAAATATATAAATTTTTTGATACCTTATAATATTGCATTTGTTATCAAGATTTTAATTTAAATATTTATTCTTACTTCTTCTATATACTCTACTGCTGTCCTTCTTTCATTCGACTATTCCTAATTTTCGATTTTTGTATCTTCTCTCACACTATTCCTGTTTTCTCCTTTTCTTCATTAAAAATCTGCTATGTCATTTAGTTTTAAGTTAATATACCTAAGTTGAGATATTGTGTAAACATACATATATTACTTTTGATGCGCTGTGAAAAGACATATGTAGTCTTAAAAGTGTAACACATTGTTTTTAAATAAATAAAAATAAAATAAAATAAATAATTTAATTGTAATGTGACAAAACAATGGTAACAAAATCCTAAAACAATTAAAATTTTGACAATTCAAACAAACATCAAACGGTTCAAATAGATATATATATAGTTGACTACAAATATATATATCTATTTTTTTTAAGAAGGAAGGTGTAGCATTACATAAACACATCGCCCTTTTACTTTAATTGTCATGTGCACATAAATAATGCATAAACAAATATGAATGTACACAAACAACATCCTACCCAAATTAGTTACATTGAACTCAGCGGGAGTTTATGCAAAGACTGCACACACCGCACATAACGAGGATCTTGTTACACTTGTGCGGACGCCCAAAGACACCACCAAAGACAGTCGCAATGACCAACTGAACACAACGTCAGTTTGTCCATGCGACTGACATATTTATATATATTTATTGCAACCATATGTTGACTTAGCATATTTTAGATTTATGCATTTTAGTTTGTATGTATTAGTAATGTACCTATTTGTATACGTTTCAGTTCGTAAATAATTTGTAAGTATTAGTGTAAGAATTTTGTATAAAAGAGAAAGTATTTTCAATAAAGAATCAATTGGATTAATACGCTATTCATCAGCGATTCATTCCATCCTACAATAATATATATGATGATGATGATGATGTGAACACATGTAAAAATACACATTTTAGATCTTACCAATTACCACGGTGTATAATAAAAGATCCAATAAGAAACATCCATAAAAGATTTTCAATTAACAATTAAAATCAACTGCACTTGTTGTGAGAAAGAATAATAAAAATATTCGCAACAGGTGTTTAGCAAAGACTTTCACCACTGGAAATTGCCCGCCCGCGCGCCATCCACATTTGAACATTTGAAAAGAATGTCCATTCACCATTGTCTTTTTTTAATCAAAATCAAAAACCTACACCACTACCAGTTCACCGCAGTGCTGCCACTCACATTTATAGTTTCAAGAGGCCAAATTTTTTTCTAGCATGGAAAAACACACCCAAAAAGAACTATGGCGCGATAAATGTAGAGGTTATCATTAGAACCTTCAAAAACATTTCTCTTCAAATTTTTGTAGTGCTGCTCTGAGTTTATTCCTCGGCGGGGAAAAACAAACGATGTTGCTTAAATCATGACTTGGGGATTTTATAGCCAAAAAGCATTGGTATTTGTTTCCTTTAGGGGTCAACTGCAAAAAAATGTATGGGAGAGGGCTCAAAAAACGTGTATTGGCCGCAGGATCACGAATCCCGGAGCGCTTTTTTAATTTTATATTTCAGTGAAAAATTATGATCAAAATCCCGAAAAAGGACCAAGGTCCGATCCCAATTCGGATGGGGATCCATGGTATTTGCGTACAGAACACCTTTCCGAGTTTCTTATAAAAAATAACACTAAGCCAGTCCAACACAGACTACGCCATACTCAGCATCAGCGGAGAACATTGGACATTTTTGAGGACGGCCTAATGTGATTACAACAACCGCATGAAAACTTGCAACTTTGATTGCAAATCACCCCTAATGGAAACAAATACCAAAAAATTTCGAAATTACATTGGCAGACGGAAAATCCCCGAAAAAGGGCTATATCCCCGATTCTGATAATACCGCTCTGAAGTCTGATGAATGTCAGTCACAATAGCGTTGCAGTGCAAATTGATTTTTGTGTGCACTCACAATAGTTTATTTAACCAAACTAATTTATATAAAATACGCTTAAACAAAAGCACTGCTGTAATTAATATATAGTTTCGCATGTAGAGGTAACCCACACATTTAAGCTTCAGTTATGCTTACTTAGCTTAGACTTGACTTGACTTGAGAACTGTCACTTAGCGTTCTGTTAAATGAGTTTTGCATGTAATCGATTACCCAACAACTAAGTTTACTTAACTCGACTTAGGAATCTGTTGAATTTTGATTTTCTACGTAAGTTCTAAGTGACATCCACTTTTTGGGATGTCATTTTTGCTTTCTTATTCCATTTTGGCATTTATTTTTACATGTTGACATTTATTTGAAAGCAAAAAGTATATGTACCGCACGATTTTTTAGTTTCATAATTAAAAAGTGAGTAATTTACTTTTAATTGAAGCATAGTATGCCTGTATGCGCTAAGTATAGTATAATCGATGATAAGTGGCGATGTCAAGTACAAGTCGAGTCAAGTCTAAGCTAAGTAAGCATAACTGAAGCTTTAAAACGATACCTTACTTATTAATATTGCTTCGAAATGAGAGCAGAAAATTAGGAGCAAAAACAAAAAGACCTTACAGAAATAATATATGGAATGATACTTACATATGTATCTAATTTGGTATGGTCATAGAAATTTTGCGAACCCTTTGTGTTGAATGGGCTGGTATCATTAGTAGGTAGGATTTAAGTTAATTTAATTATCCTAAAATAAGAGTTACCCCACTATTCGAATAATGAAATAAATGTAGTATTACACTTTATGTAATACACTAACGAACAAATTTGATAAAACACTTGGATACAACTAAAAATTTAACTCTTTAGGTGAGTCGAAAGAAGACATTCTGAAAACAAAGAGAGAGTCATAACGGTTTTTTTTTTAACGGAAGACTAGACAAATCACTGAACGATTTTTACAAAAATACAACAAAAGTCGTATACACAGCGAATATGTGTACTTTTCGCACAAAATTCATCAGTGCGCCGGGCACTTCGGTTCGAGGCCTAAAATTAAAAAAAAAAAATTTTAAATTGTTAACAACATTTTCGGTTTAAAATTTAAATAATTTTTATCACGTGAATTCTAAACCAAATTTGATTTGGTCATACACCTAGACCAGATGTCCAGTAAAATTAACTTCTTTAGACTAATTTCATTATTTTTCAATGACAGTATGTGTAAATACCAGGCACGGGGACTTTTATTCCTTTTAAAATAAAAGTTCGAAGAAAAAAGTTATTTCTGGACTTTTATTCTTATCCGGACAAAAATAATCGGACAACTCGGACTTTTATGTTTTCTCGCCAAGAATAAAAGTTATCTTTGTCCTTTTATTTTCTAAGGACAGAATAAAAGTCCGAGCTAAAATCTACCAACCCGCCAATCTAAATTTAATGAATTTCTTATCATATGAAAGAGGATTGTCGGTATAGTAGATTTTGGTTCGGACTTTTATTTTGTCCTTAAAAAATATAAGGACAAAGATAACTTTTATTGCTGGCGAAAAAAAATAAAAGTCCGGGGTTTTAAGTTATTATCGGACTTTTTTCAAAAAAGCCAGGAAAATTAATTGATCCTAGAAGTCTATATAGTCTTAAAAGTGTAACACATTGTTTTTAAATAAATAAAAATAAAATAAAATAAATAATTTAATTGTAATGTGACAAAACAATGGTAACAAAATCCTAAAACAATTAAAATTTTGACAATTCAAACAAACACCAAACGGTTCAAATAGATATATATATAGTTGACTACAAATATATATATCTATTTTTTTTAAGAAGGAAGGTGTAGCATTACATAAACACATCGCCCTTTTACTTTAATTGTCATGTGCACATAAATAATGCATAAACAAATATGAATGTACACAAACAACATCCTACCCAAATTAGTTACATTGAACTCAGCGGGAGTTTATACAAAGACTGCACACACCGCACATAACGAGGATCTTGTTACACTTGTGCGGACGCCCAAAGACACCGCCAAAGACAGTCGCCATCCTCTGAAATTTATGAAAGGATTAAAAGTGCATCGCCGTGGGACAATGCCAAAGCGATAACTGGAATTTCCAACTTCCATTTTATTAAAACTGCGAAAAAGTTGTGGAGTGCAGAAAACATTGCCTTTCCCAAGACAAAACTGTATTTACTTATTGATTTTTACATATATTATAGTTTTAAATTGAACTATGTCCCGTACGTGACGCGACTTGTCCGTACGTGACAAATATCTATAAAAAAATATTTTTGAGATATAAATACATATGTGTTTTAATTAATATTTTTTTTTCGCAGTAGCAAGCTTGATTCTTAGTTATAATTTCCTTCGAAGACACTTTTTATGCACCTGTACTATATTCGCTGAAATCTGAATAAAACTACGACGATTTCGAATGTTGGTTGACTTGATGTGTCCCGTACGTGACGTGGGTTGTTTGCATTTTTCTTCAGTATATCATGACTTTTTTTTAAATGTTTCTTCGTACTATTAAAGACTATTATATAATCTATTAAATTAGAGAAAAAAAGTATATATCTGATAAAAATATTAAGTGCTATATGTAATATAAACTGTAAAATTAGTTGAACTTGTCTGCACGTAACAGTGGAATGCACCAGTTGCGTCGTTTTGGTGTGCCCACACTCCAACGTTTCTGCGGGTGCGTACACAAACGTACGAACGTTGTATATTGAAGGCAATTATTCCTCATGGCGACCGTGAGGCGCGGGAGAGCCCCTATTGAAATATATTTTTTGGAGCACCTAAAGGTCAGATCTGGATAAATTCAATTCCATTACAATAACAATTCCATTCCTCACGAATTGGGGAAAGTAATCAATTGCTTTGCCTCCCACAAAAGGAATTCATTACATTTCAATTTCTCAAAAAAAAATATCAAATGTAAGTTCCTCATTTTGAGGCTCCTTTACAAAAATTTTTTTTTTTGGAATTGAAAAAAAGTACTTTGTGAAATGTAATTTCTTCTCAAATACTTTCCAAAGGAATTGAATCTCACAAAAATGTCAGTTAGATTTTCAATTCCTTTGGAAAGTATTTGAGAAGAAATTACATTTGCGCAAAGTATTTTTTTTCAATTCCAAAAAAAAAATTTTTTGTGCTGGAGCCTCAAAATGAGGAAATTACATTTGATATTTTTTTTGGAGAAATTGAAATGTAATGAATTCCTTTTGTGTGAGGCAAAGGAATTGATTACTTTCCCCCAATTCGTGAGGAATGGAATTGTTATTGTAATGGAATTGAATTTATTCAGATCTGACCTTTAGGTGCTCCAAAAAATATATTTCAATAGCGGCTCTCCCGCGCCTCACGGTCGCCATGCGGAATAATTGCCTTCAATATACAACGTTCGTACGTTTGTGTACGCACCCGCAGAAACGTTGGAGTGTGGGCACACCAAAACGACGCAACTCCACTTGGTGCGCCGCTGCCGTTTACTTACTGCGAGAAAAGGTGATGTGAAGGAAAAAGCTGCTTCCGAATCTTCAAAATAAGTGAAACCCCGATGTTACTGGTTTTAGCCATTTAGGGCTTTATAACTTTTATTTGTTCCACTTTTAGTGGAGTAAACTTAACTTTGAGAAACGTTTTAATGCGCGTCAGTTGGAAGTTGTGTCTTTAATGGTTGTAAGATGGTGGCACTACCTATCGGCAGATGTTGGCTGCTGTCGATAAGAAAGTGTCGATAATACAGTGCCTTAAGCCCTAGGTAGATGAAAGGGCATTGCCATCATTGCCATTGGTGACAATGTAATGACACTATCACATAGCAATACAGCTTATTCCTAACGCATCAATAATTCGTTCTCATATTCGTCATATTCACACTCGTGTGCCCATAGCACATAAAATATAATATATGCTTACAAACTAATATACGTACATATTTGGAGTGGATTTTTTTCGAATAATATTCGAATAAACACTATTATTAAACGAATAAAAAATTCGAATAAACGAATAAAAATATTCGTTCCAAGATTAGAATAGTGTTTATTCGAATTTTTTATTCGTTTAATAATAGTATTCAAATATTTTTATTAATAGTTTTTTAAAACGATATTCGCTGTTTTCTTTGCTTGTACCTATGAGCGTGCATTTATGTTTTGTATGTACGTATGTATGTTTGCGTGTACAAATGTGTGCCCAAGCAGTAGCAATATTTATTTCATTATTCGAATAGTGGGGTAACTCTTATTTTAGGATAATTAAATTAACTTAAATCCTACCTACTAATGATACCAGCCCATTCAACACAAAGGGTTCGCAAAATTTCTATGACCATACCAAATTAGATACATATGTAAGTATCATCATATATATTATTTCTGTAAGGTCTTTTTGTTTTTGCTCCTAATTTTCTGCTCTCATTTCGAAGCAATATTAATAAGTAAGGTATCGTTTTAAAGCTTCAGTTATGCTTACTTAGCTTAGACTTGACTCGACTTGTACTTGACATCGCCACTTATCATCGATTATACTATACTTAGCGCATACAGGCATACTATGCTTCAATTAAAAGTAAATTACTCACTTTTTAATTATGAAACTAAAAAATCGTGCGGTACATATACTTTTTGCTTTCAAATAAATGTCAACATGTAAAAATAAATGCCAAAATGGAATAAGAAAGCAAAAATGACATCCCAAAAAGTGGATGTCACTTAGAACTTACGTAGAAAATCAAAATTCAACAGATTCCTAAGTCGAGTTAAGTAAACTTAGTTGTTGGGTAATCGATTACATGCAAAACTCATTTAACAGAACGCTAAGTGACAGTTCTCAAGTCAAGTCAAGTCTAAGCTAAGTAAGCATAACTGAAGCTTAAAGGTGTGGGTTACCTCTACATGCGAAACTATATATGTATTAATTACAGCAGTGCTTTTGTTTAAGCGTATTTTATAAAAATTAGTTTGTTTAAATAAACTATTGTGAATACACACAAAAATCAATTTGCACTGCAACGCTATTGTGACTGACATTCATCAGACTTCAGAGCGGTGTTATCAGAATCGGGGATATAGCCCTTTTTCGGGGATTTTCCGTCTGCCAATGTAATTTCGCAAGTTTTTGGTATTTGTTTCCTTTAGGGGTTATTTGCAATCAAAGTTGCAAGTTTTCATGTGGTTGTTGTAATCACATTAGGCCGTCCTCAAAAATGTCCAAAAAAGAAATGCTGAGTATGGCGTAGTCTGTGTTGGACTGGCTGAGTGTTATTTTTTATAAGGAAAGGTGTTCTGTACGCAAATACCATGGATGCCCATCCGAATTGGGATCACACCTGGGTCCTTTTTCGGGATTTTGATCATAATTTTTCACTGAAATAAAAAATTAAAAACGCGCTCCGGGATTCGTGATCCTGCGACCAATACACGTTTTTTGAGCCCTCTCCCATACATTTTTTTGCAGTTGACCCCTAAAGGAAACAAATACCAATGCTTTTTGGCTATAAAATCCCCAATTCATGATTTAAGCAACATCGTTTGTTTTTCCCCGCCGAGGAATAAACTCAGAGCAGCACTACAAAAATTTGAAAAGAAATGTTTTTGATGGTTCTAATGATAACCTCTACATTTATCGCGCCATAGTTCTTTTTGGGTGTGTTTTTCCATGCTAGAAAAAAATTTGGCCTCTTGAAACTATTTGGTACAAAAAATAAATGTGAGTGGCAGCACTGCGGTGAACTGGTAGTGGTGCAGGTCTTTGATTTTGATTAAAAAAAGACAATGGTGAATGGACATTCACAATGGGCGGGCAATTTCCAGTGGTGAAAGTCTTTGCTAAACACCTGTTGCGAATATTTTTATTATTCTTTCTCACAACAAGTGCAGTTGATTTTAATTGTTAATTGAAAATCTTTTATGGATGTTTCTTATTGGATCTTTTATTATACACCGTGGTAATTGGTAAGATTTAAATGTGTATTTTTACATGAGTTACATGTGTTCACATCATCATCATCATCATATATATTATTGTATAATGGAATGAATCGCTGATGAATAGCGTATTTATCCAATTGATTCTTTATTGAAAATACTTTCTCTTTTATACAAAATTCTTACACTAATACTTACAAATTATTTACGAACTAAAACGTATACAAATAGATACATTACTAATACATACAAACTAAAATGCATAATTCTAAAAATGCATAATTCAACATATGGTTGCAATAAATATATATAAATATGTCAGTCGCATGGACAAACTGACGTTGTGTTCAGTTGGTCATTGCGACTGTCTTTGGCGGTGTCTTTGGCCGTCCGCACAATTGTAACAAGATCCTCGTTATGTGCGGCGTGTGCAGTCATTGTATAAACTCCCGCTGAGTTCAATGTAACTAATTTGGGTAGGATGTTGTTTGTGTACATTCATATTTGTTTATGCATTATTTATGTGCACATGACAATTAAAGTAAAAGGGCGATGAGTTTATGTAATGCTACACCTTCCCTCTTAAAAAAAATAGATATATATATTTGTAGTCAACTATATATACATATATCTATTTGAACCGCTTGATGTTTGTTTGAATTGTCAAAATTTTAATTGTTTTAGGATTTTGTTACCATTGTCTTTTGTCACATGTTTTTTTTATTTTTATTTGTTTGTATACTTTATCTGATACTTGATTTTGTGTTCTTTTGTGCCGTGTATAAAATTGAGTAATTTGGAATGCTTATGTATTTTTTGTTATTACTAAATTATTATGAATAAAGTGCATTGCTTATATTTATTTTTACTGCTACGAGTTTTAAATTGGTTTAAGTCCATTCTTATGAATTACGATTTCTTTTTTGTTTTTGTTACTGTCTCCTATGCTATGTGGAATTAAAGTGTAGTTGTTATTTTTATCAATGGTTTCAACTTTATAGTGTCCTATATATCTATTTTCTAACTTATGGGAGGCCTCTTCTCTAACTAATACTAAATCTCCTATTTTAATTTCCTTACAATAGCTTTTCTTGTCGTAATTTGATTTTTGCTTTTCTTTTGTTTCTTGAATAAATTTTCTTGCTCTTTGTTGTGATATTTGAAGTTTGTATTTACTTCTTTGTCATATGCCTCATGGTTGTATACCGGGCTAATTTTATCTTCTTTCAAAAATTCATAATTTGGTGGTTGTTTTGCGAATATTAGTTCGAAAGGGCAATAATTATGTGTTGTCGATGGCGTTGTATTGTAATAATAAGCGACACAACTGAGGTATTCATCCCAATCGTCTTTGTCACTGGATATGTATGCACGCATATATTCGTTGAATGTCCGGTGACTGCGTTCTACAGTACCCAAAGTCTGGTGATGGTGTGGTGTAGAAGTTTTATGCTCAATTTTTAACAATTTACACAGTTTTTTGAACAGGCTATTTGTGTATTCTGTGCCCATGTCTGTTAAAATTGTTTTCATTTGGCCATAAATCAGGATGAAATGCTCGAATATGGCTTTAGCAACAGTTTTTGCATGTTTGCTTGGAAATGGAATTGCTACCAAATATTTGGTTAGGTCGCATATAATGGTAACTGCATATCCGTTTCCGTTTATCGATTTTGGCAATGGACCGCCTGTGTCAATTTGTACAATATCAAATGCCTTCGGAGGTGTCTTCTTTCTTTGATATGTTTATTAATTTTATTTTTCCTGCAGTGGATGCAGTTTTTTACATATTTTCGTATGTCATTTTTCATATTCAGACAGATATATTTCTGCTTGAGTTTATCTGTCATGCGATTTATTCCCGGGGTGGCCACCACTAATAGGATCGTCATGATATTTGTGCAGAATTTCTTTAATTTTCCCGGGATTTGTCACATGTATAACCTCTGAGGTTGGAGCGATTGTTAACTTTTTGAGAACTTTGTTACCCATTTCTATAAATTTGCCTACTGCAGTATAATTCCTTTTAAGCAATAAGGACAACTGTACTTGTACAAGTCCTAAATTCATAATAAGTCAATCTTATCCTCAGCAATTAGGTTGCTTGTATCAAAATTGCTACAAATTTTCTTTCCTTTTTTGAAATATAATTTCGGAGGATTGAAAACGAGCTAGACATGTCTTTTTACTTCAAATTAATTTAGCGCTTCGTAAATTTTGGGGTTCCCTTTGTGACTTTCTTTAATTTCAGTTTTATTACTGACCTTTTTAGCCGTTGATTTTGTTGCTATTTTAAATATTTTATTTGCTTCCACTGACATATCTTTTAAATTTGTAATTGTTATGCGGGATAATGCATCCGCGATATGATTTTCTTTACCAGCTATATACTCCAACTCAAAATCGTACTCTTCTAAATCTAATCTTACTCGTGTTAGCTTAGACGAAGAGCTTTTCATTGAACATAGGTATGTTAATGGGCTATGGTCGGTTTTTACTAAGAATTTTCTACCATAGACGTATGGTCTGAAGAAGGTTACGGCCCAATTGATTGCTGCCAATTCTTTTTCCATTGTTGTTTTATTTATTTCACCTTTTGTGAATGACCTGGACGTGTAGGCAATTGGTAACTGTTTGCCATCATGTTCTTAGCTAAGGACTGCTCCACAAGCATACCCACTAGCATCTGTCGTTATGCAAAATGCTTTATCCAAATCTGGGTATTGCAAAAATGTTGGACTAATTAATGCTTCCTTTAAATAGACAAAGGCTTTTTGACATTCTTCTGTCCATTCGAAAGTAAAATTCTTTCTGCAAAGTCTAGTAACCTTTCCTCAATGTTCTGCAAAATTTGGTACAAATCTTCTGTAATAATTACAGAAGGCTACGAATCTTTTAACTTCATCCGCTGTTTTTGGTGTTGGGTAATTTTGAACTGTTTCAAATTTGCTTGGGTCGGGTAATATTCCCTTGTTTGTGCATTTATGTCCTAAATAAGTTACTTCTTGACTGAAAAATAGGCATTTATCTGGATGTAATTTTAAGTTGTATTTTCTGCAAGTAGAGAACACGTCTCTTAAATTTTTTAGCATATGGTTTTCTGAACAACCTAATACAACTAAATCATCCATGTAGAGAAATGCTTGAGATGGTTTAAGGCCAGCGAATGCTAGTGTCATCATTCGTTGGAATGAGTTTGGGGCTACTTTTAATCCATATGGTAATCTTTTGAATCACATATATGTGAAATTTTCGGCAGTGAATGAAGTAATGTCCCTATAGTCTGGGTGTAATTCTATTTGATGAAAACCTGGCATAAGGTCTAGGCATATGAACAATATTTTGCTCTTCCAAGTTGATCTAGAATGTCATCAATTCTTGGGAGTGGGAATTTATCTGCTGCTAATTTTTTGTTTACTTGTCTGTAATCAACCACCAATCTACATCTTTTTTCTGTTTTGCCTGGGAGTGATTTTTTAGGAATTAATAAAATTGGACTATTATATTCTGAGATTGAAGATTCTATTATATCATCTTGGATTAGCTTATTTACTTGTTTGGTTATTTCACCTTTTTGCATTTGGGGTAATTTATAATTTTTAATGTAAACTGGGTTGTCATCCTTCATATATAATTTTTGTTTATAAAAATTATTAGAAGTAATTGGTTCTGTTTCTAGTGCAAATATATCTATGAATTCTGTGCAAAGTGATGTTAATTGAGCTTTAACAAAATTTGGAAAATTTTATTTATTTATTTATTTATTTATTTATTTATTGTAATACCGTCTTTGAAACAAAATTTCTTACAGACTACCAAACAGTAAGTAAATGCATTTGCAATAAAAAAAGCTACAAATATGTTACATACTAAGCTTATGAAATTTATATGCATAGCATTTAAAACTTTACATATCTTAACTTATTGACCGAAAAAGATT
The DNA here is from genome assembly GCA_951509765.1 of Sphenella marginata. Lineage (NCBI taxonomy): Eukaryota > Metazoa > Arthropoda > Insecta > Diptera > Tephritidae > Sphenella > Sphenella marginata. The sequence goes on along the minus strand of OX608079.1, from coordinate 57,240,574 downwards.
TAAGAAAGCTTCTGTGGTCATTGAAAAATCGATGACGATTGTTTGAGACAAAATATTAAATTCACGCATAGATCTTGCAAGAGGAGCGTTACTGGCAAATTTTGTTCTAACCTTTTTGCAATAAAAAGGGTAAGTGACCCGAAGGTTACGCCTAGGAACATTAAAAGTAATCCTTTCCATGAGATAAGGACAATCAAGGATCCCTTTAATAACATTAAATATAAAAGACAACGCCAGCATAGACCTACGACTTTCCAAGGATTGTAGGTCAATAAGCATGAGACGCGATGCATACGACGGGACTGGATCATAGAATTTTAAGGTTTTTAAAGCGAATTTAAGAAATACCTTTTGAATACGTTCAATTCTTTTAATAGAAACTTGGCTATAGGGCCTCCATATGAAAACTGCGTACTCAAGACGCGAACGTACAAATGTAATATATAACATTTTCAGAGTGTAAGGGTCAGAAAATTTAGTGGAGTTCCTACGGATAAAACCAAATACTGAGTAAGACTTCGCAATTATGTAATCAACGTGATTATTAAAGCTCAACTTCGAATCGAAGATAACCCCTAGATCTTTTACTTCTGTAACATTGCGTAAGAAAGTATTCGAAATGCTATAGTTCGTAAAACGAACATTCAAAATTTTAGCAAACGTCATCTTAAAGCATTTGTTTATATTTAGAGAGAGTCTATAAAGTAGACACCACGATTGAACAGCGTCAATGTCGCGTTGAAACTTAGCTTCATCAGATGTATCCCTGACTACCGCGAATATTTTGAGATCATCTGCATACAGTAGATAATTTGCAAAAGAAAAGCAGCTACTTATGTCGTTGATGAAAAGGACAAATAGTAGAGGGCCTAGAACGCTTCCTTGCGGCACACCAGATGAAGCAATGAAAGGTTCCGACAATATACCATCGATGGTAACAACACAGCGTCTATTAGAGAGGTATGATTGGATCCATTTCAAAAAACAGGAATGGAATCCTATATTTGCAAGCTTGTCAAGTAACACTCTGTGGCAAACTTTGTCAAAGGCTTTCGAGAAGTCTGTATATACGCAGTCAACCTGGAATCCAGCTGAGAAAGCAGTATTACAGTAATCTACAAATACAGCTAGATTCGTGGCTGTGGACCGTCCAGACACAAACCCATGTTGATTTTGACAAATTAGAGATTTAGCTGCAAAATACAGTTTATCTTTTACAATGCACTCAAAAAGCTTGGAAATGGTAGAGAGCTTCGATATGGGTCTATAATTGCGAACATCGTTTTTCTTACCTGATTTCAAGATTGGAACTATGAGAGCAACTTTCCAATCATTAATGAAGGTTCCTGAAGCAAGAGACTTATTAAAAATAATTTTTAACGGTTCGATTAGAGCAGGACATTTTTTTAAAAAGAGTGCCGACAGGCCGTCAACATCTGTTTGAGATGATGGCTTTAGTTTGGCAAGACCTTTGGCAATATCTTCTGAAGATAGGGTAAGAGAACCAAAATTCAGGTGTGAGAAGTTTGGAGAAAAACTAGATGAGGGGGCATCATTGTCACTAGTAAAATTGGACTTAAAAAAGTTAGCAAACAGATTAGCTACATCCTTGGGCCCTTCGGCGAACTGATCGTCAAGAAAAACTGACGTTGGAATAAAAGAGCGCGATCTTTTTGATTTGATAAACGTCCAGAAATATTTCGGATTACTTTTAATACTCCACTCGGCGCCACGGATGAATTTACTGTGAAGATATTTATCTAGGCGATTGAACTCGGCAGCAAAGTGTTTATATTTACAAAAAAAATAGATATTATTAGTGAGCTGAAAACGTTTTTGAAATTTGTTTCTCAGGTTTTTAAGCTTTTTTAGTTCTTTTGTGTACCATGGGATATTATGTGGTCTCTTCTTTTTAATGGATATATTATCCATACAAAACTCGTGCATAAATGCTTTGAAACTAGAAAAACAATCGGCAGTACTTAAATTTGATGTAAGAGCAGTCCAGTTGACTTCAAATAATAAATTGTTAAGATTCACAAAATCACAGGTATCATATTTGAAAATGATTTTATCACTAGTATTTAGACAAGTCGGAAGGTATTCATAAGACTCAACGCTTAAAATGATGGGCTTATGATGCTTATCACATTGACTAATGGGCGACATACATTCAGAAATAGAGTAGTTAATATTATCACTGACAAATATGAGATCTAAGATTTTGCTTAGCTCGTTAAAAAATAAATTGACTTGATTCAAATTAAGACTTAAAATACAATCTATAAAATAAGTCTCGTAAGAGGCTGTTACATTAGATGGTGAGAGGCAGGAGTTACAAGCATTGTCGGTCCAATGGACGTTACTCAAGTTAAAATCACCTAAAATACATAAGTTATCGTCTAATACGTTGTTCTCAGCTAGCGATGTAATATTATCTGCGTGCATTTTATAGAGATCAAAATCACTACTAGGAGGGATGTACGAGGCGACGATATAGAGTGATCCGGATGTAGAGTAGCTTTTAAGACAGACACATAACTGGTCAATCAAAGAGTCGTCGTTTGACAGAGTTATTAAGTAGGCACGGTACTTGCGTTTCACAGCGATAAGAACGCCACCACCTCTGCGAGAGCCCGTCTTGGAAGGATCTCGGTCCTTACGGAAGACATCGTAGGCGTTTAAGTCGAAGAATTCACCATCAAAAAAGTCAGAGTTTAACCACGTTTCGACGATGACAAGAATATCAAAATCCATTTGGGCGCTAAATGAGCTAACAATATGAGATTTAGTTCTTAAACCGGAAATATTTTGAAAATAAATCTTAAGACCAGAAAAAGCAGTAGAGGACGTAGGAAGATGCAAATTAGGCAAATCGCTTGCAGCTAGGTTTTGCCTGCTCCCAGCCCTGGCTTTTGTAAAAAAGGTTTAATAGTGACATATTTTGGCCATATTGACTCATTAAGGACCATATCGATATTATCAGTTGGCACACCAAGTTTAAAGTTGAACCACTTTCGCTTAGTATTTTCATCATCCGTTTTTCTACTGAGTCTGAAACACATTAGCTCCTCGACATTAATGCCAGTTTTCTGAGAAACATATTTCATAATGTCCTCCTTAGTGACAGAAGACGCGAAAGAAGACAAATGAAACCAAGATTTACGAATGGCAACATTGAGATCATTGTTGTTATTCGATCCAAAAACAACACCTGACTTATTTCGCTTACGATTATTCACTTGCCTTCTCCTCGAGTACGTTGGTTTGTTGTTGGACCCATCACTCACATTTTCATTAGATATTGAGTTTTTGTCACTCAGCGAAGCAGCGAGTGCAGCATCAGTACTTTGTTGATTGCGAATAGGAGTAGGCATAATAGGTGATAACCCAACAGCAGAGGCTTTAGCCGTAGTGGCGCTAGCAGCGACATTATTATCACTGTCACTAACAAAAAGCATATGGGCGTCAGAGCTATTGTCAATTGTTGGTAGTCGATCAGGCTGAGTGCGCTTGGACTGGGATGATGTGGGAGAGGGTTCATTACCCTTTTTTTTAGAGCGCGTGAGAATTGTGTTAGCATTTTTTTCTACCATAGCGGGAAGGAGATTCGCACTAACACTATTAACACCCAGCAACACTTGTTTGATTTCACTCAAAGATGAATAGATTTCGTCAAGTTTGGATATGTAAAGAGGTATAGTTTTGTTGATACAAATGTCACACCTATACAAAAGATTTGCATTTGATTTTAAAAGTTTTAAGCTGTTCGAATTTAGTTTTGCACATTTTAAATGCACTCGTTGTGAACAAATATTACAGGAGATACCGGCATCTTCCAAAAGCTTATTGTCACAAATTAAGCACTTAGACATTGCAAAAAACAAGAAAATTAAAAGAAATTGTGCGAGCGAATTAATACACGTCTGCACTCAACGAACGTCAATACGTTTTTTTTAATTTTTCTGTATCTGTGCAATTTTTATTGTGTGGGGTTGCTTTAATTAGTGTATAATCGTCTAAATTTTCAGTATTAATTTTATAGTTTTGAATAGTTGTGTTGTTATGTGTTGTGTTAATAATTCTAACGAAAGTTTGTTCGTTATTTGTAATGGGATTTGCAATATAAATGGCCTCTGATAGTTGTTGGTGCGGTATGAAATTGTTTTTGTTATTTGTATTTTTTTTTAATTTGTCTAATAACTTCCGATCTAGCTGGAATTGTGATTGTGTTGACTGACAGACAGTTTGTTAGATTTTTTTGTTATTGTTTGAGGGAAATCATATGGTCTTAGGATTAGTTTGTCCTCTGTTTTTCCATAATCTACAATACAATTGTATTTCTCTATGAAGTCTAGGCCTATTATTCCATCACATAGAATTGGAAAGTTGTCTTCTACAACATGAAATTTATGATAAATTAGAAGGTTATCGCCTTTTAGATCTGCTTTTATTGTGCCTAAAGTGCTAGTTATACCTTGACCAATGCCTTTCAAATCTGTGATTTGTTTAGTATTTATTTTTTCTTTATTATCTATTTGCTGTTTTTTTATTTTGGAGATATCGGCTCCAGTATCAATTAAAAAATTTGAGTATGAATTGTTTAATGATGTCCTTGTAGATATGTAGCTGTTTAAGTTTAGATTAAGTACGCATATTTTTATACCTAGTAGTGCTTCGCACACAAGGTATATTAACTTCATTCGCCTAACGGTAGCATGTAACGGCATAAACGAATCGAGATAGGTATTGACTTATGCATATCAAAATGTTCAGGAGGAGATGAGAAATCGATTGAGTCATGCCCGTCCGCCCGTCCGTCTGTCCGTCCGTCTGTGAACACGATAACTTGAGAAAATCTTGAGATATCTCAATGAAATTTGATATGCAGGTTCTTTTTCACTTATCTCGGAGCGCTATTGAAAATAGGTTAAAAGCCACGCCCACTTTCTATACATACATATAATATTTTCGAAAATAGGAAAAGAGTGATTATTCAGTACATAATACACCTATAAGGATAATATTTGGTACGCACTTTAGCGTTAAGGCAAGAAATACATTTCTAAAGAAATTTTTAAAAAGGAGCTTGGTACCGCCCACCTCTGATAAAGTCAAATTTGGAAATATTATTAATCATAAATCAAAAACCGCCCAAGATAGCAAAATAAAATTCAGCACACATATTTATATTAATACCGGCAATATTCCGAAAAAAAATTAGCGAAATCGGGTAAGGTCCACGCCCAATTTTATACGAAAGATTTTGAAAAGGATCATAGATATATTGAATATGCAATAACTTTGCCCAAACTAGCTGTATATCATTTCTATTTTACCTCTAAAGTGTTCGTGGGCAAAGAAAGTCGAATGCACAAAATTTTTGGAAAATGGGCGTTTCTCCGCCTCTTTATGGTGGATTATTCCAAAAAACTTTTCATGCCATAACTCCGGTAAAAATTAATTTATTGAAACGATATTTGGAGAAATAGTTCAACATATAAAGCTTACTCTTTGCTGTAAGAATAAACCAAATTGGTAAACGGACACTCCCACTTTTTGAACATAGTTCTGAAATATTTCATAGTAAAATCAAAATCGCGATATTTCCATAGTTGTAAAAGTTATATAAATAATATTTTGCACACATAGTAAGCTTACGAAGCAAAACTAAACTGTAAAAAAATGTTGTGGATTTTGTTGAAGTAATCGTGGCGCCGCCCACTTTTCAGCAAAAAAGGTCTGTTATTTTCAAAAGCGAATCGGATAGCAAACACGCAAAATATACGGACAAGTAGTTAACACCCTACTGCCTTTTTTTATTAATTTTTATATTTTCATACCTTTCATGGAAAGCTATTTATATTTTCTTATCTAGTGATAATTTAATTTACCACTCACAACAGAATTGTTTTTAATCGAAAACAATCAGTTGCCTTTATAACAAATTTTCAGGTATGTGTTAAAATAGACCGGAGTAAATTAGGATACCAAAACAGATCACTACTAGGTATTTAATGTTCGGTTACACCCGAACTTAGACTTCCTTACTAGTTCTTTTTGTTAATTTTGAAGTGGAGTTTCCTGGTTTTCCGTTTCGGTACAACTGCGCACCTTAAGGGTTTGTGTGTATGGTCTGTTTGTATTTCGGGATTGTGATCCTCTTTGATTGTTATTATTGTATGATCTAGAATTATTGTTATAACTTGGTTGTGGTCTGTATCTTCTATTTTGGTAATTTCCATAGTTGTTACTACGGTAACCTCCACGGAAATTACTCCTGTACTGACTTTGATGTTGCACATTTAAGATCGTGTTTGAGCTGCCAGTGGTTTCGGTACAACTGTTAGTAAATTTCGAGATTGCGCCGTTCATGGTTGTGAACGTTCCTGCTTGCATTATCACTTTGACCTTGTCATTAGAGCAGCTTCCTCTTGGTGTTCTTTGGTAAGTATGTTATTTAGCGATTTGATCACCTGTCCTATGCTATTTAGAGATTCTAGAATTATGTTCAAGTGTTTTATTATGCTTTCTGTTGTAATTGGAATGCTTTTATTTATACATTTGTACGACTTAATAGCTTTTGCTTTTTCTTCATATAGTATATCGTGGATTTCTTTCCATTGATTCATTTCTTAGCAAAAGATGTTAAGTCGCACACGCTGTTGCACATTGTTTAATTGTCTCAATTTATTTTTAACATAATTATACTCAGCGTTCTAGTACTAGTACAAGGGTATTATAATTTTGTCCACATAACGGTACTATGTAACGGCGAAAAATAATCGAGTTAGATAAAGAGTTCCATCTATGAAACTTCTTAGGTTGAAAAGAGGAATTGATTAAGGCATGTCCGTCCGTCTGTCCGCCCGTGTACACGATAACTTAAGTAAAAATTGAGATATTTGCATGAAATTTTGCATACAGGTTACTTTCTGGCCAAGGGAGGTTGCTATTGAAAATGGGCGAAATAGGATGGTAACCACGCCCCCTTTCTCGATATAGAAAATTTCGAAAATCACATAAATTTACATAACTTGAATAAAGATTGAGGTATTTGCATGAAATTTGTTATGCAGGCTACTTTCTGGCCAAGGTAGGCTGCTGTTGAAAATTGTGGAAATCGGATAATAACAACGCCCCTTTTTCGATATCGAAAATCACATAAATTAACATAAGTTGAGTAAAACTTGAGATATTCGCATGAAATTTGGTACACAGTTTAATTTCGGTCCAAGGCAGGTTGGTGTTTACAATGGGCGAAATCGGCCCCCCTTTTTGATATAGAGAATTTCCAAAATCACATAAATTAACATAACTTGATTAAAAATTTAGATATTTCTATGAAATTTGCTATACAGGTTACTGTCTGAAAACTAACGCTGGGTATTTAATGTTCGGTTCACCCGAACTTAGACTTCCTTACCTTTTTTTATTAAAATTGTAATTGACAATTAAAAATGTACTTACGCATATGAAAATTATTAACCATTTTTCCGAGATTTCTACTTTATTTTGTAGAATTGGGTGTGCTTCTATTTTGGCTATTTTGTTCTCAGTATTTTTATCTTCAGAGGTTTCTCTTTCCCTACCTCATATCCTGTTATAGCTACTAAAATGTCGTTAAGTGCAACTTTCCACCATGCCATTTTCTATTAATAAAATTGTATTATTATTATACCCAGCGTACTAGTACTAGTACAAGGATATTATAATTTTGTCCATGTAACGGCGCAAAATAATCGAGTTAGATATGGAGTTCCATACATGAAAGTTCTTAGGTTGAAAAGAGGAATTGATTAAGGCATGTTTATTTATTTATTTATTCTTTATTCAGTCTATGATCTTCATCTTACAGACTATTTACATTGAAAAATATTAACTAAAAATAAGTACTTAAGTAGGTAATACATTAAGACTGGATTCAATAACAGACTTGAAGGAGTCTTTCGGAAGGGAAAAATCAATAGTCAGAGTCCTTGAGAGCTTATTAAATTCAATAAGTGCCCGAAATACAGGATTAAAATAACAGTAGTTAGCTCTGGGAGCAGACAAATAAAAAGGTAAGAACGACCAAAGGGATCTATTGGGCACATTGAATGAAACTTTTTCAAGGAGGTCCGGGCAATTTAATGAGCCAACAATAATATCGTATACAAACATTAATAAATGGAGTATTCTGCGAGTAAAGAGGGGTTGGAGATTAATAAGCATACAGCGAGAGCTGTAAGATGGAAGATGGCTCTTAAAATTTAAGGGAAAATAGACAAAACCGCAAAAACTTCCTTTGACCCTTTTCAATTCTTGCCGAGTGGCAGTTATAAATGGGGTTCCAAATAACTGAGGCATATTCCAATCTTGAACGAACTAAAGAAATATAGAGAGCTTTCCTAGTATATGGATCTTTGAAGTCTTTGACATATCTTCGAAGAAAAGCAAGATTCGAGTATGCCTTAGGAAGTATGTAGCATGATTGACAAAAGAAAATTTTGTGTCGAAAACGACGCCTAAATCAACAATTTCATTAACTGTGGCCATCTGAGCCCCAGAAATGTTATAAGATGATGGAAGCGAGATAGGAGACTTTGAGAAAGACATATGGAAACATTTTTTGATATTTAGGTGAAGATTGTTTGCAAGACACCAAACCACGAGATTGTTAAGGTCATGTTGCAGTAAAGAATAGTCAGATGGACCGTTTATTCTGCGATAGATTTTAGGATCATCGGCATAAAGTAGAAAGTTAGAAGATTTAAAGCAAGAGCCAATATCATTAATAAATAAGATAAGTAAAAGTGGGCCTAAAACGCTGCCTTGGGGGACACCCGAAGTAGCAATAAACGTATGGGATTTACTATTCGATTCTATTTCCACACACATAGCTCTGTTCAACAGATAAGCCAACTTAAAAACAATGAGTGAATTCGAAGACTCTGAAGTTTAGCTAATAAGATTTGATGTGAGACTTTATCGAAAGCCTTCGAGCAATCAGTGTAGATTCTATCAACCTGAGTGCCATCATTGAATGCAGAGATGCAGAAGTGAGAGTAATGTGCAAGATTAGTTACAGTGGAACGCCCTGCAACGAACCCATGCTGATGCAGCTCAATAATGTTCTTAGTAACGAAATACAGTTTTTCCTTTATAATTATTTCGAAATCGCATGTCCGTCCGTCTGTCCGTCCATGTACACGATAACTTGAGTAAAAATTGAGATATTTGCATACAATTTTGCATACAGGTTACTTTCTGGCCAAGGTAGGTTGCTATTGAAAATGGCGAAATCGGATGATAACCACACCCACTTTTTCGATATTGAAAATCACATAAATTAACATAAGTTGAGTAAAACTTGAGATATTCGCATGAAATTTTGTACACAGGTTACGTTCCCACATACGTGGGACCAACGTCCAAAAACGTGTTAGATATCACTCTTTGTTCGGAACCAAGTACAGCCATATCCGACTGGAGGGTCCTAAACAGACCCTCCTCCTCTGATCATGCTTACATTGGTTATAACATAGCTGTAAATACAGTTAAAGGAGGGGAACTTTTTAGAAATCCCAAAACAACAAATTGGACCCGTTTTCAAGGGTATCTGAAATCAAAGCTTCGGCAACCGGAGACGATTAGTAATGTTGAGGATCTGGAGAAATCCACAGATATCCTAACAACGACACTAACAAAAGCTTATAAATCAGCCTGCCCCCTCAGGAAACCCAGAAACAAATCGAAACCACCATGGTAGAGTAAAGAGCTGGGTGCCCTAAGGAGACAGACTAGAGACTTATTTAAGCTGGCAAAGCTAACGGATTCAGCTGAGTGCTGGGACGAGTACAGGGATCTTCTAAAGATGTACAAAAAAGAAATTCGTATAGCAAAAAGAAGCTCTTGGCAAAAGTTCTGTGGTGATATGGAAAGTTCCAATGAGACTGCGAAATTGAGAAAGGTTCTTTCGAAGGGCGTACAAGTTCAGGGCCTTATTAAAAAGGAGAATGGGGAATGGGGAATGGGCGCGTAATAGTGCAGAATCCCTCGAATCACTCATCAATGCTCACTTCCCATCAGAAGAATGCATTGATGAACAAATAAATAGCATAGGCTCACCAATACAGGAACGTGCTACTGAAGTACTGATAACACTTTCCAAAATCAAGGGGCCAATAAACTCGTTTTCCAAGTTTAAGTCCCCAGGCCCAGATGGGATCTTCCCCGCCATGCCCCAAATGGCCGGAAAGAGAACCATAGAATGGCTTAGTGTAATATTCGATAGCTGCATAAGGCTGAAGCACGTACCGGAGGTATGGAGAACTGCCCGTGTGGTGTTCATACCGAAGGCAGGCAAGAGCAGCCGCATGTACACTGGAGACTACAGGCCAATTAGTCTGACGTCATTTTTACTAAAAACCCTCGAGAGGTTAATAGACACTCACATTAAATTAAATGTGAAGGAGGATTTAATTTCCAACACACAACACGCATACACCAAGGGCAGGTCTGTGGACACAGCTCTGCATAGGGTAGTTATGCACATAGAGATAGCCCTACAACATGGGGAATTTGCAATAGGTGTCTTCCTAGACATAGCAGGAGCATTTAACAACCTTTCCAAGCGAGCCATGATGGACGGACTGCGACGGACTTGGAAAATTGGATCGGCTGCATGCTGGGGTGCAGGATGATCACTTCCAGTTGGGGCTGTTACGAAACCACAAGAATAGTACGTAGAGGCACCCCGCAGGGTGGAGTACTGCTCAAGCAGTTCGAAGGGGGGCCAGCAAAACTGGCAGCATATGCAGATGACGTCTCAGTCATAATAAGCGGGAAATGTCTATCGACGCTCAGCTCGGTGATGAACCAGGCGCTTAAGGTCATGACTGGGCCTGCGAGGTTGGACTGAGCACAAATGCTGATAAGACAGACCTAATATTATTTACCAGAAAATACAAAGTACCAAGTTGGGTGAAGCCAAAATTAGGAGATGTGGTATTAGAACCGAAGGTTAGTACCAAATATTTAGGTATTATACTGGATGGCAAGTTGAGTTGGAAACTCAATGTACAAGAATGGTCGAAAAAGGCCTCAGCAGCAGTGTATATCTGTAAAAGGATGCTGGGCTGCACTTGGGGTCTTTCGCCTGCCTTGTCTTATTGGGTTTTCAACACGATTGTTAGACCAATTTTATTCCATGGGGTCCTGGTTTGGTGGACCGAAGAAAACGTATATGAAGTCAATAGAGAGAGTGTATAGGATATCTATGATTAGCATAACGGGTGCGTTAAAAACCACACCCACAGCCGCGTTACACGCCATTTTGCATCTACCGCCCGCTAGCATAACGGCGAAGAACATAGCGTTAACAACTGCCAACAGGCTATATGCCACGGGGCAGTTTGAGTGCAGAACATTTGGCCACAGTAGTATAGCGTCTTCCTTGACAAGACATGTAGACTACACGGTCCCTTGCCTGCGCTTCGAAGAGGTTCTGGAAGCCACTATAGAGGCGGAGGGCTGGAGGAGAGGTGCAGAAATGACGGAAAACACGGTACACATACATATATACAGATGGTTCCAAAATGATGGAAGGAGTAGGAGCCGCAGTGTACTGCAATGACCTGGGGATCACTAAATCATTGAAATTGCCAGATCATTGCAGTATATTCCAGGCAGAAGTCATAGCCATTAAAGTGGGAGCAGAAATAGCTGTAGAAAGTCTAGCGCTCGGAGAGCGGGTGAACTTTTACGTCGACAGTCAGGCGGCTATCAAGGCCATTACCTCAAAAATAAGTCTTGAAAAACTTAGTATAGAACATAGAGTACACATCTTTTGGACCCCAGGTCACAAAGGTATAGAGGGAAACGAGAAAGCTGATGAGCTAGCAAAGAGTGGAGTAGCACTACATGCGAGCAACAGTATTAACTTACCCATTCCACTAAGGGAATTAAAGCGAAGATGCGATTTACACATGGTTAAACAAGCAGATAAGGCATGGAAAGAAGTGCAAGGCTGTAAAATCTCCAAAATCCTGTGTAAATCGTACGACATGAAACTTACAAAAACAATTGTATCCCTCAAAAGGGGTGACTGTAGACTGCTAATTGGTATCCTTACAGGGCACTGCCTTCTGGCAGGCCATGCCCACAAGATGGGTCTTGTTTCCGACAGCATGTGTAGGAAATGCAAAGCGGAGACGGAAACTGTGGAGCATGTCATGTGCACATGCCCCGCTCTATCCAGTCTGCGGCTTCAAACATTTGGAAAGGGGCAATTGCCCAACCTAGCTTCACTGATAGAAATAGGCCCAAGTAGGCTTCTGATTTTTGCGAAGAAAACATTACTGTTTTGCAAAAATATACACTGAAGTGTGAAATGTATAACAAGAGGTCGTCAAAGTTTTTCTGGTAACACTACGAACGCTATGCGTCTATGTGAGGCCACTGCGTAGGCCTGCCAGCACAACCTAACCTAACCTACGTTCTGGCCAAGGCAGGTTGGTGTTTAAAATGGGCGAAATCGGATTATAACCACGCCCCCTTTTTTGATATAGAAAATTTCAAATAAGATTCTAGGGCCTATATCATTGCGAAGTCATGGTATTTGTATCTCGTTCTGAAAACTAACGCTGGGTATTTAATGTTCGGCTCACCCGAACTTAGACTTCCTTACTTGTTTTATGTATATATATATATATATATACTTTATTTGCTTAGTATCTATAGGAATAAAAATGGTTATTTGTTTCCGAACATAAATGGAACGAAAATATTTCCTATTTTTAAAAATCTATATTTTTACAATTTTTAATTTTTTTTATCCAACACACAAAACCAAGGTTGCTAACAAAAACCTCACCTTGCTAACAAAAACCAGCCACACTACCCTCCTTGGCAGAGAATTTGGCTACAAATCCAAAATTTCTCGAAATCGAACTTTTCTGCCGGATCGGGTAGCGTATTCTGGAACAGGTGCAGTTTTAGGAACAGGAACAGGCGAAAACGTTGAAAGAGGATCAGATATAGAAATAGGAATAGGTGCTGAAACAATATCATTTTGAACAACGAAGGCTGGTTTTACTCGATCATTGAATTCGAATTTCTAATTACGTTCCTCAAAGGAAGTGTAAAAGTAATTGAAAAGTGAAATCTTAATTCTTGCATAAAAACATATTTCAATCGACTTTTCGGGCAATATTTTTCACTTTTTCAAAAAGAGATCCCTTCTAGGCAATAATGAACCGTACTCGAAAACACCAGGGAGCATAAAGTTGTCCTGATTTTGCTAGCCAAGTTGATCCGCCCTCTTCCCTTTGTAGCAAAAGGCATGTGAAGGGTTTTATCTGATGAGTAAATTCACTTTGAATTCATAATTTAAATAACAAAAATATGAGAACCTCTGTCCTTATCACTAGAAGGCTCATATGATATTGGAAGCGTCCACGATTTCTTGCAAGTATATAATAGAGGGATTGAAGAACGACTTATAGAACGTAACCTTTATTCATCGGGAGACTACTTAACTTGTAATTTTCCGCTAATCTTCGATAAGGCAGGTTCTTCAATATATGATTTATCCGTGTCCTTGCGCTGATGGACCGGAAGAAATACGAGGACAGGAAGTCCTATGACAAAAGATATAAAGCAAATAAGTGCTGACCACGCCATGATATTTTTATATCTTTTGCTTGACGCCTTCAATACCTAAGAACTTCCAACGGAAGGAGACCGCTGCCAAACAATGGTCGTTTACAACAAAGCTCCAGCGCCATAGTTAAGAAAGAGCTTCTCTCCCAATTTGTGCTGTGCTGCTTCTAATGTATTTCTACAAATTTGGGGAACATACAGTCCATTGTAGACTCCGAAAGGCGCATGCAATATAGATGAATATTTAGTGACAAGCCCTCCATGCTAGAAATACACTCTGGAGGGGACCCTCCATGTATGTGGTCGCCGAATAAAAATGACACCACCTGGAGGACTCAAAGTTGTTACGGGTATCTTCTAGCTGTGCTTATGTCCCACCTCCACCAAGAAACTAAAATACTAAATATTAAAGAATTATTATATTAAGCAGGCAGTCTCTTTTGGTCGAAGATCAGCCTTCCAAATTCAAAAGAGATGAAGGAGAGAGCGCGCTTCCCAGGAAGACTAGTGTCAATCATCATTTCAACTGCATAGTTAAAGACAACACCAGTAAGATTAACTATTTTGTATAGCATGGCTATACACAACCACAGTTCTAATAGCTAACAAATTTAATAAGCAAATAAACATTTATCATTTTTTCAATTACTTTTGCAATTCCTTAAAGGAATGGGAAATTTGAAATTACATTTGGGATTCCTTGTAATGTAATTGGAAAAATTTCAATTACATTTTTAATTCATTTCGAAAGTATTTGAGAAGAAATTACATTTGCGCAGAGTATTTTTTTTCAATTCCAAAATAAAAGTTTTTTGTACTTGAGCCTTAAAATGAGGAAATTACATTTGGTATTTTTTTTAGAGGAATTGAAATGAAATGCATTCCTTTTGTGTGGGGTAAAGGAATTGATTACTTTTTCCATTACATGTAATTGGGAATTGAGAGTAAATTAATTCCTAAAGTAATAGTCGCGTTCCAGTTAGCTGACCTGGGTCGGATCACGGTCATAATTTAACAGGAACGATGCGGGTCAGTTGCATGCAAGTTGTTTTTGTAAATAAGTGTGTATACATATGCATGTTTGTGCTACTAAGCAAATAAGGGTTGGCTGTCAAAAAATCTACTACAAAAAAAATCTACTACTACGGATCCGAAATTGACCCAGAAAAATATCAAGATCACAGCGTTGTTGTTGCATTTACATGCAAAATTTTATACAGGTCTGGGTTTGTGTTTAATTGGAACACGCCAAATGATTACTACCCAGCTCTGCTTAAGGTGTACCAGGTACATGCGGTAACATAACCTCAAAACGCCATTTTCTTTTGTAACGGGCACCAAATGCACGCCACACATACACGCTCTCACTTCAATTTTAACATTGCATAAATACATACTGATTAACGGGCGGCAAAGACACGCTACTTCAACATACATATCTAATCATATATCAACATAACCACAATTTTTCTTGGCTTCGGCGCTGGAGCACCCTTTTAACTTTAATACTTTGCGACTACGGCGTGGGAGCACCAACAGCAACAGTTGCGGGCATAATTTTTTCTAAAATTGTTAGCAACTCTTAAAAAATAGTGTTAATTTGCTAACTTAAACCTACAGTGGGTCGAAATAATGTAATTAAAATACATAATTCCTAAAAATTGTTAACTACTTAAAACTAATTTTGTTTAAACAGAACGAAAAGTTTAAAAATAATGCTAAATTAACTACTTAAAGCTGAATAAGTTCTACATATAGACAAATAAGTTAAATTTAGCTACGATAATTACACTAAAACTATATCTACATTTACCCTAAAATATTATTCTAAAAGTTAGTATACACTTAAAACTACACTAGCTGAGTTAATTAATGCTGTAAGCTGTGTTTAAAGCTAAGTTTAAGTTGTCTTTTAAGCTTAGTTTAAGTTAGCATTAAGCGACTAATACTACTTTTTTTGTCTCAATTTGTGATTTCTTACACTTATATTTTCATAAGGTTAACTTGTTATGACAGATTTCGATAAAGTTCTTAATCATAAAAAGTTTGAATTTTTTAAAGTAACCAAACGGATTTTGCAGAATCGACCATTGTCGACGAATGCAAACAAGTTAAAAGAATATAAGTTTTCACTTATTGCGGCATACAACGATATAGTGTTGTACATATCTGCTCATAATTCAGAGTGTAACCTTAAAGAAGCTGAAGTAAAGTTAAAAGAATATAAGTTTTCACTTATTGCGGCATACAACGATATAGTGTTGTACATATCTGCTCATAATTCAGAGTGTAACCTTAAAGAAGCTGAAGTAAAGTTATCACGTTGTAAAGACCAATTTATTAAATGTTTTTCTCGATTAAATTGTCAAATTGAAGTTCCAATAGAGCTACCGTTTCTTTTTGTAATAAAAATTAGAAATAAAAATTTTTTAATAACGAATCTGAAAATTCAGAGACTTCTTATGCAAAAGGAAATATAAGGTTGCCAACATTCAAAGATTCATTACCAGTTTGCGAAAATCCAGCAATTTGTCCTTCGCCTAATATTTTTTTAGGTCTTGATCAACTTTTTGAAATGGCCACGTTAGAGCAAAAGAAAAGTTTTGTCAGCCTGTGTGCTTCAATAATTCGTGAGAATTACAACGGTGATCCTTTGGTTCTGGAATCTTTCATAGATAAGATAGATTTAATTGAAGGTTTAAGCGACGGCAGTCTGAACACCACTTTTATTTCATTTGTAAAATCTAAACTCGAGGTAAAAGCTCGAAAGTCGCCTTGAGAAATCGTATAAAACCACACAACTCCAAAGTTGTTGCTGGAAAAATTGCCGCGTTACTCGTTAGAGCGTTCATTGATTATAGAGTATATAACCCAAACGAAAGATCATGAAATGGCGGTTGAGCAAACTGTAAACGTTTGCCGATTAAACGTAAAGTCAAGCCTTGTTAAGTCAATTCTAGCTTCTACTTCATTTACCGATTCCAAAGGCGTAGTAGCAAAATTAATAGTTGAACAGTCTAATGAAGTTAAAGAATGTCAAGTACTTGCTTTTAGGTCTCACGGTAACAGTAATTTTCGAAGTTTTCGAGGTCGTAGTTTTTCCACCGTGGCAATCAGCGTCAAAATTTTCGTTCGGGAAATAGTAACAATAACGATCGCTCGAGTAATTTGAATCGGACAACTTCTACTCCTAGGAGTACTAACATAGCAAACGTGAGTATTTTAAACGCTCATGCCCCTCAGGAGCGTACACTGGGGGATCAAGAGATTTACGATTAACCGATTCTTCCAAAAAATTTTCTCCAAAAACAATTTATTGTTTAAATCTAAATTTCTCTGACTTTATTTAATTAAACATAAACGGATCTAACAAATTTTGCACCATTTTAGTCGACACTCAAGCCGACATCTCTTTAATTAAAATGTATCCAAGCCAGTTGCACCTACTGCTAATGATCCATTGCCAGTTTATCGAAGTATAAGTGCAAACGTCTTGGAAACTTTAACTCCATCACCCCGGAGCAGTGAAACCAATTTTGTCATGGAAGGGCCACATTTAATTTCGCAAAATGAACTAAGCTATTTGATTCGTGACTTGAGTTTGTCCAAACAAAAAGCAGAGTTGCTAGCATCACGGCGGCCGCAATGGAAAAATCTAGACTCTCGAATACAAGTTACTGTATACAGAACGATTTTAATGGTTTATTTAATGAAATGAATGCTGCTCTTCTCCACAACGGGAATAACAAACCATCTATTCCGATTGCTCATGCAGTACAAACGAAGGAATGCTACGAAACAATGCGGAAGATACTGTGCTTCATCAAATACAATGATCATAAATGGAACATATGTGGTGATCTAAAGGTATAAACATTAATTCCAATTAAATCGAAAACACTTATTTTTTATATTATTTCAACAGGTTATTGGCATCTTAACTGGGGTGCAATCTAGATTCGCCAAATGTTGTTGTTTCTTATGCTTGTGGGATAGCCGCGCAACTGAACATCATTATGTGAGGAAAGAATGGCAAAGTCGTACTCAATATAAGCCTGGACAGCAAAACGTCTCCGCTGAACCACTTGTAAATCCACAAGACATTTTCCTGCCACCTCTTCACATTAAACTTGGCCGTATAAAGAACTTCGTCAAAGCATTAAACCGTGAAGGACCGGCTTTTCAGTACTTAGTCAAGTTGTTTCCTAAATTGTCATATGCAAAAATCAAAGAAGGAATATTTGTGGGACCTGATATTAGAAAACTAATGGCTGATAAAGAATTTACAAAATGTTTAACGCCCGATGAAACAGCCGCGTGGGCATCTTTTCAAAATATCGTTCACCACTTTCTTGGTACATAATATAATAACAAATCCCCTAATTTTTGTTAAATTATTGGCGATATGTTGGAAAATTAACGAAAGATTGGAGCTCGGATGTCTCTAAAGATGCATTTTCTGCATTCCCATCTCGATTTATTTCCCGAAAACTTGGGTGATACGAGCGACGAACAGGAAGAGCGGTTACATCAAGATCTAGCCAAAATTGAAAGACGATACCAAGGATTTTGGGATGAAGGCATGATGAGCGACTATTGTTGGACTATAATACGCGAAACAGATACTAAACAATAAAAAAGGCAAAGTTCCACCAATCTTCATTTCTGATTCGTTACTTTTAAGTTAATTAAGTGAATATTATTTGACAAAAATCTTAAAAAATGAATTTGAATTTTGTTGAAAGTTACAAAAAAAATCCCCAAAAATAGAGTTTTTGCCGAATCTGCCTAATATTTTGCTAAAAGTGTTTGCTATTAAACACACTAAAATTAGGGGAAAAAAAATTTCCTGATTTTCACAACTTCGTATAATAAAATTTTTTCAAAAATCGTAAAAATTTGACCAAATTTCAATTTTGGCGAACTATTGCTCAGCGATGGTTTGACCTTTCCCTACATGTTATACGTCGTTAGAAGCGTATTTTAATTTCCTTTCGAACAAGCTATTGCTTCCGTTCATCGCTTTTGTAAAATTGGCGAAACGGTTTTTTGAATGAAGTGATACCTAAAAAAACACATAATTACCGATATCTCGAAATCTTAAATCAATCTTAAAAACGGAATGCAGATTCGGATTCAGGGTCATAAATTGACTTAAAACCCACTTTTAGTTGTCCAGATCCAAAACCGTGTATACTTGTGTAATGATATAATCTATACTAGTATATCCCGTGGTCGAAATTCGACCACCTTAAATTAGTTTAACTTATTAAATCCTCCGTTCGCATTTTTCTCCAGTACCTAATGCCTAGAGGCATAAATATTGGAGACATTTTTATTGCTGAAAATAATTATTTATAGTTGAGTTATTGAGAGTCGCTTTCATAAAAGCTGGTTTACTCTAAAGACGGGTAATTTGACAACTAACCAAAAAAAATCCGTCCATTAAAGACCAGTAATCATTAATAGGAGATGGCAAAAACGGTACTTAGTAATGTTTGAAAGTCCACCATCAGACCCACCACTCCTTTCATATTCCGTCAATATTTCAATAAACAAAATTAAATTTCATTGACATATACCAACAACATAGTTAGACTTATAATATATATAATGGTCACATAGAATGATGCCATATCGAACAAAATTGGCCATATGGATTGAAACGAATGAAAGTTCATTTTGAGATTCCGTTAACTTCTTAATATTAGCCGGTTTCCAAATTGTGTTTTTTTATACCTAGTAGTGCTTCGCACACAAGGTATATTAACTTCATTCGCCTAACGGTAGTATGTAACGGCATAAACGAATCGAGATAAATATTGACTTATATATATCAAAATGTTCAGGAGGAAAAGAGAAATTGATTGAGCCATGTCCGTCCGTCCGTCCGTCCGTCTGTAAACACGATAACTTGAGTAAATCTTGAGATATCTCAATGAAATTTGGTATGTATGTTCCTTTTCACTTATCTCCGAGCGCTATTGAAAATAGGCAAAATCGGTTAAAAGCCACGCCCTCTTTCTATATATATAATATTTTGGAAAATACAAAAAGAGTGATTATTCAGTACATAATACACCTATAAGGATAATATTTGGTGTGCACTTTAGCGTTAAGGCAACAAATACATTTTTGAAGAAATTTTTAAAAAGGGGCGTGGCACCGCCCACTTTTGATATAGTCAAATTTGGAAATATTATTAATCATAAATCAAAAACCGCTCAAGATAGCAAAATAAAATTCAGCACACATATATATATTAATACAGGCAATATTTCGAAAAAAAATTAGCGAAATCGGGTTAGGTCCACGCCCAATTTTATACGAAAGATTTTGAAAAGGATCATAGATATATTGAATATGCTATAACTTTGCTTAAACTAGCTGTATATAATTTCTATTTCACCTCTGAAGTGTTCGTGGGCAAAGAAAGTCGAAAGCACAAAATTTTTGGAAAATGGGCGTGGCCCCGCCCCTTTATGGGGGATTATTCCACAAAACTTTCCATGCCATAACTCCGGTAAAAATTGACTTATTGAAACGATATTTAGAGAAAGTGTTCAGCATATAAAGCTTACTCTTTGCTGTAAAAATAAACAAAATCGGAGAACGGACACGCCCACTTTTTGAACACAGTTCTAAAAAATTTCTTCGTAAACTTAAAATCGCGATATTTCAATAATTGTATAAGTTATATAAATAAGATTTTACGCACATAATAAGCCTTTTAAGCAAAACTGAACTGTACAAAAATTTTGTCGATTTTGGTGAAGTAGGCGTGGCGCCGCCCACTTTTTAGCATAAAAGCTCTGCTATTTTCAAAAGCGATTGCTTGGAATTTCAAGAATGTATTTCAATGAAATTTTGTGAGAGGGTTCCCAATAGTATGTAGTATACTCCTGCCAAAAATTACGCAAATCGAATAACAAACAAGCAAGATTTACGGGCAAGTAGTTAACACCCTACTGCCTTTTTTTTATTAACTTTTTTTATTTTCATACCTTTCATGAACATGAGGAAAGGTATTTATATTTTGTTATTTAGTAATAATTTAATTTACCACTCACAACAGAAGTGTTTTTATCGAAAACAATCAGTTGCCTTTATAACAAATTTTCAGGTATGTATTAAAATAGACCTGAGTAAATTAGGATACCAAAACAGATCACTACTAGGTATTTAATGTTCGGTTACACCCGAACTTAGACTTCCTTACTAGTTTTTTGGTGATACAGGCTGTTTTCTCAATTTTTCCTTTAGTTGTGGATTTTTTGAAGTCCGTTTAGCGGGAGAATATTACAACTTACACATATGATGGTTTTCTGGTTTCTTTCGTCAAATTCAACTCGGAAATATTGAAAACACATATCTTAACTGGCCCAATTAGCCTAAATATGTAAGGATTCCGGTTATATGTCGACTCTTTTACAAATTAAAATTTTTAGGAAGAAAATAGTTGATGTCTTTAGGAAAATTAACGCAATTTCAAACTATTTCGTGAATATAAAATTGAAGAAGCTACAAACTGCGTTTTTACTTTTTGTATATTAAATATGATATATTTCTTAAAAAATATATATTGATAAATTGAACAATTGTTTAGCTTTTTTTCAAAAAAATTGGTTTTTTCACTCGAAGATAGATGTCATAAACAGAAAAATATTGAAATATTGGGTTATATGTCGACTCTTTTACAAATAAAAATTTTTAGGAAGAAAATAGTTGATGTCTTTAGGAAAATTAACGCGATTTCTAATTATTTCGTAAGTATAAAATTGAAGAAGTTACAAACTGCGTTTTTACTTTTTGTATATTAAATATGATATATTTCTTAAAAAATATATATTGATAAATTGAAATAATTGTTTAGCTTTTTTCATAAACAGAAAAATATTGAAATATTGGGTTATATGTCGACTCTTTTACAAATAAAAATTTTTAGGAAGAAAATAGTTGATGTCTTTAGGAAAATTAACGCGATTTCTAATTATTTCGTAAGTATAAAATTGAAGAAGCTACAAACTGTGTTTTTACTTTTTGTATATTAAATATGATATATTTCTTAAAAAATATATATTGATAAATTGAAATAATTTTTTAGCTATTTTTAAAAAAAATTTGGTTTTTTCACTCGAAAATAGATGTCATAAACAGAAAAATATTGAAATATGGGGTTATATGGCGACTCTTTTACAAATAAAAATTTTTAGGAAGAAAATAGTTGATGTCTTTAGGAAAATTATCGCGATTTCTAATTATTTCGTAAATATAAAATTGAAGAAGCTACAAACTGTGTTTTTACTTTTTCCATATTAAATATGATATATTTCTTAAAATATATAAATTGATAAATTGGAATAATTTTTTAAATTTTTTCAAAAAATTTGGGTTTTTCACTCCAAGATAGATGTCATAAACATAATAAACAGAAAAATATTGGATTACAAATATAATAAATTTAAAAAAAAAATATAATAAAAAATTTTCGTATATTTTAAAGCAAATTCAATTTAGTAAAAAAAAAAAAAAACTTAGCCTGCCCTGAACACGTCCTTGAACCTACGAACGCACGCATCATAGCCGGCACGCTCACCACCTGCGCCACTGCTGTATGTACAACAAAACAGTCAGATACTTTACTTAACAGCTTTGGGTTTTGGTGAAAACTTTCATGAATTATTACAAATTAATGAAGCATTTTTTGTTAAATATAATATGCCTTTGCAAAGCTCCTGGCCCATGAAAACATATTATAATTAGAGTTATGCATTTTTTTATGAGATACACTCTGGCAATTGATTGTATGCAAAAATGTTAGCCTATTAATATATAGATATCTATATATTAATAGGCTAACACTCTCCCCATAGTAATTTTCGCAACCCAACTTCATATTGTATTTATAGATAGATCCCTATAAAAGTTATATTGCCATCTTGGTATGGGCTATTTCTACTGTCTCGCGAAAAAAAATTTTGAAAATTATGCTTTGTTTATTTGTTATTAAACAAAAAAGAAGCCTACAAACTTTCCAGAACAACTATTTTGTAATCTCCAACAGCACAACATATATAAAAGCTTTTACCAAAAGCCATAACTACAGTATCTAACTGTTTCGATGTACGCTAGATGGACCCGTGCGCGCCTTGCGTAAAGAATTTCACCACTACCCTTAGCGACATCTACAACCCAGTAGATAAAGTCTCTGATTCACAACGGAAATGATATACATGATACAGCAGTGGTAAAGGTGCCGGCTCTGATGCGTGCGTGTACAGGTTCAAAAGCACTGGTTCGGGGCAGGTTAAGGTTTTTTTTTGTTATAAATTATATTTGCCTTGAAACATATAGTAACATATGAAAACCTTTTATCATAATATTTTTTTTTTTTTAATTTATTGAAGATTGGCCAGAAAAATATGACCAATTGTCTCATTTAGAGCAAAGCTGTAAGTAGACGCTGGAAAGTATGAGTAGTTGCTGGCGTCATTTTAAATAATTTTCCTTGCGTTAAAAAGAAAAAAAAGAATTAAAAAAAAAAACAATTCCCATTTTTGTCTTCACCGAGAATCCCGATTCACCGAGAATCCCGAAAATCGAAGTCAGGTGTCCTGCAAGTAGTATACATTTATACCCATTTTGGTATACAAATTGTACAATTAGTGTCTTCATAGGACATGCTCGAACAAATGTGACCAATTTATTCCATTTAAAAGAGACTAAACATGACCCAACTATGGAAGGTCGTGGCATGAGACAGCTGATTAAAAAGTTTTTTTCTTTAATTTTGACATTATGCCCATTTTTCAGTGTAATTTTGACAGTACGCACACAAAGTACAACAACAAAATACATTACACAAATTACGTACGCACGGGTGTATGTCACTATGCGATCACCTGTTTATTGCATCATGAGACTAAAAAAGTAGTAGTCTACTACAATAAAATATTGGAAAAGCATATTTTCTAAGCAGAAAATGTATTTTTCATACTAAGAATGAAGTTAGTTTTATAGAATAAAATATTTTGATAGCAACACCAGAAATGTAAAGCAGGAGTTATTAGCTTTCAAATGTTGACATACATCAGGGCCGTGCGCAGGAATTGGCCTTGGGGGGGGTTTTAATTTAGATTTGCATTCGCATACTTTTTTCACTAAGTTAAACATATTTGCTGAAACAGATACCTAGACCCATATATCACAAATTTAAATGTTCTTTAACTTTCCTGAAACTGCATACTCTGATGCCTAAAACTACTATTTTTTTGGTTGCACACATTTTTCTGTATTTGATAGAGAATTGGTGATATGATGGCATATCCCAGCTAACTAAAAGTGCAAAAAAAGACTCCTTTCGGAGCCATAAAACGCTTATTTCTCAGAACTTTACTCTACAAAATGAGCTTCTTTCGGAGCCCAAATGGAGCGAAAAATCGCACTACGCGGGCACTCCAACGAAGTCATAAAAAAGAGTCCGAAATGAGTCCGATTTCGATGAATTTGAAGCGTTTTTTGTCTCTTTCTAAATGAACTGCGGAGCCTTTTATTGGTGCTTTTCTGAACCTTTTTCGGAGCCTTTCATTCATCCATTCAGAGGGTTTTTGGACACTTTTCGGAGCCTTTTATTGGTGTTTTTCTGAAGCTTATTTGGGGTCGTTTTTTATTTCTTTTGGGTCATAATTTCTTTGCGCAATTTTTCACTCCTAACTATTCTGCCGTCACCAACTCTGACTTTCTGAACAATTTAATTAATTGTCCAACTATATGCGCCAATGATGTTCCTATTTATCTGAAAACCTTGAAGGAACCTTTTAAATGCGGACCTGATAGGATTCCTACATGCTTCTTGAAGAAGTGTCCTAACAATATTTACCAACCCCTTACCAATTTGTTCAATCTGTCACTAAAGTGTGGTGTTTTTCCAAAAGCATGGAAAGAGTCGTTTCTTCTACCGCTTCATAAAAGCGGAAGCAAGACTTCTATAGAGAACTATCGTGGCATAGCAAAGCTTTCTGCCATCCCAAAAGTGCGTGAAGCTATTGTTACCAATCAGCTTACGAATCCTATCTCTACCTTGATTTCCTGATAGGATTCCTACATGCTTCTTGAAGAAGTGTGCTAACAATATTTACCAACCCCTTACCAATTTGTTCAATCTGTCACTAAAGTGTGGTGTTTTTCCAAAAGCATGGAAAGAGTCGTTTCTTCTACCGCTTCATAAAAGCGGAAGCAAGGCTTCTATAGAGAACTATCGTGGCATAGCAAAGCTTTCTGCCATCCCAAAAGTGCGTGAAGCTATTGTTACCAATCAGCTTACGAATCCTATCTCTACCTTGATTTCCGACTGTCAACACGGGTTCTGTAAGGGAAAGTCCACCGTTACAAACTTACTTGAATTTACTTTGATTTCAGCAAAGCTTTCGATAAAGTGTGTCACTCTTTACTTATTCATAAACTGGATCAGTTGGGTTTCCAGCCGGGTCTCAATCGCTAGATCTCTTCTTACCTTAGCTTCTGCTCTTGTTGTTTATAAATGATATTTCTACAGTAATATAATTTTCGAAAATTTTAATGTATGCCGACGATGTAAAGCTTTTTATGTCATTCGAAGAAGCTTCAATCAAATCTAAATACACTTGTTACTTGGTGCGATTTAAATTATATGCCGCTTAATCTAAAGAAATGTAAATACATGGGTTTTTCGAGAGGAATATCACAGCCAGCTTCCTATACAATTAACAGTTATAGTCTTGAGCAAATGTATGATTTTGTTGACCTTGGGGTTACTATGGACTAAAAACTCAGTTTTAACTGCCATATTAACGTAACAGTCAATAAAGCTGGAGGCGTTCTAGCATTTGTTAAACGATGGTCTAAAGAATTTAGCGACCCTTATGTAACTAAAACTCTTTACTACATTAGTCAGACTGATACTTGAATACGGTTCTATAATTTGGAATCCACGTTACCAGGTCCACGTGGATCGCTTAGAATCAGTTCAAAAACAATTTTTAATATTTGTCTTAAGAGATCTTCACTGGGATCCCTTGTATAATTTGCCATCGTATACGAGTCGCTTAAAACTAATTAATCTTCACAGCCTTTCTAGTCGGAGGGAAATGCGTGGAATTGTTTTCATGATTAAATTACTAAATGGTTCAATTACAAGCCCGTTTCTTTTGAGCGAAGTGAACTTCAATGTACCTTCTCGTCCATCAAGACATTTTAAACCACTTATCTTGAAACAGTGCCGAACTAATTTGGAATTAAATCAGCCTTTTCGTTGTTTGTGTCAAGATAATAAATCTCATTCTGGTGCGTTTGATATTTCAGACTCACTATGCAGAATAAAAATGTCAATTCTTTCTATCCTAAATACATAGCAACAATTTGCTTACATATCCTTTGATTCTTATCTTTATTCTTTACAATAACTATTCGCTGTCAACTAATTATTTATTAATTGTGTCATCTATTTTGTATCTACCTTACTTGGCTGATGAGGTTTTCTCTGTAGCTGAGCAGTTTCAGATCTCGACGATTAACAAACCAAAGTATTGCGGATGCGCCCCTCACGCCGGTCGGTCGGGATATGGTGGATAATACGGTTGGGAATTATTATTATTATTATTATTATTATTATTATAAATAATAAAAAATAAGTTTTATGAAGTTTTATTGACACTATTCGGAAAATATGAAATGTGGTATGTTTATTTTCCACAGACTATTGATAAACGTCCATGAAAAATGCGATCTTTATCTTCTGTTAGGTAAAATAAAAAAAACCTCAGAAAATGTTTGAAAACATTCAAATATTTGAACGTTGTCGCTCATCTGCTCTCCAACGTTCATTTTCTCACAATTCTCTTTACGCCTACAACAAAAAGGGTCAGAAAACACTCGAAATCTTTCATATAATTGAGCCTTGCAGTTCATTCGCTCTGTTAATTGAAACTGCTCACTGTTTTCATCGGTAAAATTTAAGAACAAAAAATGCCCATACGCTACACAACTTTGTAATTTCGGAAAGCTCCAAGTGCAATTCAAAGTGCCGGACTTATGTATTGGCCAACCTTATTATTTGCAACTTTCATCAATTTCTTCTTCCGTAAAATTATTTTAACTAATTTTGTCAAAAATTATTAATTATTCAATACAAAATTTATAAACTGTATTTTGAAAATTTTTGTAAAATCATTGCAACTTAGATTTGGCCATGGGGGGGGTTTTAACCCCCAAAACCCCCCCCCCCCCCGTGCGCACGGGCCTGACATACATACATACATATACATACTTATGAGGGGAAGCCATGCGATTACAAACGTTACCGAAAAATTGAGAAATCGTCATTCCCTCTGCCGAAAATTTCTGCGCATTTGGTTTCTTCTACTCGGTGCGTGAAACACTTGCTCAAATTTTCAAATTTTTTGCCCTCATTCCTATTACTAACCATAGATAAATAGATTTGAGACTCTTCGTTTCGAGAGAGCGCTGTCAAAATGCACATTTTTTATAACATTTCTCATTGGTGCCACTCCGTGAAAGTGGAGTAAAACTGAGTATGGTTTTTTTTATCATATATTTTGGGAATTTTAAAGGTTTTGCTTTCAATTGAACTGTTGAAGGGGTAAATAAATTTTTCGAAACTTATTTTTCAAAAATGTGACAAATTAACGTATCTGCAGGCATAAATAAACAAAAATATATGTACAAATGAAGTTTAAATGCATCATATAACACTGCCATGAGTTGATAATGAAATATTTAATTTATTGGTAAATATGGATTGATAGGACCAAAAGCACTATAAAAACCGTTGTTGGGTGCATGGGGGCTGGTCCTCTACTTAAAAATTCTGAAGTTATTCTAACAAAATCAATAACATAAGGCCAAGTAAAAAATGTACTTAAGGTTTTTTGTTGATAAATTTTGACTGGCTTATAGTATTGACCTTCCGCCTGCATATTATTATCAGGGACACCGAACCGCATGTTTTGATGTAGCACTCAACATATTTCATAACTTCTACCCTTTGACCCCAAAGCTAAATGCCATTTATTTTGACTCTCCTGCTCTCCTGCATTGTACAGAACAAATTTTCTAAAATTTTTGCACGCCATAACTGCAAAAACACATAGAAATAGTAGGGTAATGTAAATTGGCATACATACATTATGTTGGTGTAAAACTGATGATATGAAGTATGTACAAGTAAAAGTTAAAGAAACAGTTGAAAGAAGTAAATTAAAAAATTTTAAAAATTACAATTTTGTCACTTAGAAAGTTATTAACGAGGATGCTTCAATTGCCTACCTCATGGGTGGTGTGGAAATGGCAAGACCTTTACTTTAGTACCAAATCACCAATTTGCTTCTTCTGGCAAATGTTTCGTTTGTTGGTTAGAGCCTTTGTGGATCAAATTAACGCACGTGAGCGTGAGTGAGTGGAGCCTTCTACAACGTACGAAAAGGCGTTCACGGACATTTATCAATTGAGCTCTTATTTTCAATAAAATTTAAAACAATTTAATAGCGAGATGATAAAATAAGCATATTTGCGACCTTTAGGGCCGTTTTCACGACTAGGCGTCAAATTTTTCAACTTTTTTTTGTAATCACCAAATTTTTGGAAAAAGCGACTGATATAAACCAGTTATACGAAGAAAAGTTGTTTAAGTTCACGAAGAAGTCTATGACATGCTATATCTCCTGTGACAAAACAAAACCAAGTAAGTAGCTCTCCCGCGACTTATGCAAAACGGAGTAAGTCTTAAGCAGCCATTATACATACTTAGCACAGACTTGACTTGACTTGGGAACTGCCATTTAGCACTTAGAAAAATAACAAGAGAGCACACTAGCCAGTTTCAAATAAGAGTAAAGGTTTCCCATATCGAATTGTTTTTTAAAAGTAATCGTGTGATTTTTTACATGTAACTCAGTAAAAAGTACCAAAACGCATTTTCTTGGCATTAGGTTTCGATTTTCTGAGCTTATCTACAATCAGTATCTAGTCAATGCCAAAAAAAACTATAAAGCATTTTGGGAGGAAAACAATTTTATTTTTAGGTTAGCCCAATTTGAATTCAATTTATTTGACAGTAAGTTTTGCGGCTGCCATATGAATAATATACATCCAAAAATTCTTATCTCTATAGAATAGTTGGAGGATTTTATTCAAAATTAAAAAAAAGGTATGGCATCACACAGTTCTTTCACGGCGCTCACTAAACTTAGAATTTACATAGAAAATCAAAACTCAACAGAATTCTAAGTCAGTTCAAGTAGGGTAATCGGATACATGCAAACTTCATTAAACAGAACACTAAGTGGCAGTTCCAAGTCAAGTCAAGTCTATGCTAAGTATGCATAATGGCTGCTTTAGTTATTTTTCCACCTACTTACTTGGTATTGCATTTGTCACGGGATACCAAGAAAAGATTGTGGCCAGGAAAATAAGTGCATATTTTATTTCAAAGTTTTATTTTTATAGGAGCTGAAGAAAATTTAAATTGGTCGAATTTCGACCACGGGCGATACTAGTAGATATTAATAGGCTAACATTTTTTCCATACAATCAATTGCCAGAGTGTATCTCATAAAAAAATGCATAACTCCAATTATTATATATTTTGATATGTTTTCATGGGCCAGGAGCTTTGCATAGGTATATTATATTTAACAAAAAATGTTTCATTAATTTGTAATAATTCATGAAAGTTTTCACCAAAACCCAAAGCTGTTAAGTACAGTATCTGACTGTTTTGTTGTACATACAGCAGTGGCGCAGGTGGTGAGCGAGCCGGCTATTATGCGTGCGTTCGTAGGTTCAAGGACGTGTTCAGGGCAGGTTAAGTTTTTTTTTTTTACTAAATTGAATTCGCTTTAAAATATACGAAAACTTTTTATTATATTTTTTTTTTAAATTTATTATATTTGTAATCCAGTTTATTATGTTTATGACATCTATCTTGGAGTGAAAAACCCAAATATTTTGAAAAAATATAAAAAATTATTCCAATTTATCAATTTATATTTTTTAAGAAATATATCATATTTAATACGGAAAAAGTAAAAACACAGTTTGTAGCTTCTTCAATTTTATATTTACGAAATAATTAGAAATCGCGTTAATTTTCCTAAAGACATCAACTATTTTCTCCCTAAAAATTTTTATTTGTAAAAGAATCGACATATAACCCAATATTTCAATATTTTTCTGTTTATGACATCTATTTTCGAGTGAAAAAACCAAATTTTTTTAAAAAAAGCTAAAAACTTATTTCAATTTATCAATATATATTTTTTAAGAAATATATCATATTTAATATACAAAAAGTAAAAACACAGTTTGTAGCTTCTTCAATTTTATACTTACGAAATAATTTGAAATCGCGTTAATTTTCCTAAAGACATCAACTATTTTCTTCCTAAAAATTTTAATTTGTAAAAGAGTCGACATATAACCGGAATCCTTACATATTTAGGCTAATTGGGCCAGTTAAGATATGTGTTTTCAATATTTCCGAGTTGAATTTGACGAAAGAAACCAGAAAACCATCATATGTGTAAGTTGTAATATTCTCCCGCTAAACGGACTTCAAAAAATCCACAACTAAAGGAAAAATTGAGAAAACAGTCTGTATCACCAAAAAAAAAAAACCCCAATTTGGAAACCGGCTAATATTAAGAAGTTAACGGAATCTCAAAATGAACTTTCATTCGTTTCAATCCATATGGCCAATTTTGTTCGATATGGCATCATTCTATGTGACCATTATCTATATATTAATAGGCTAACATTTTTTCCATACAATCAATTGCCAGAGTGTATCTCATAAAACAATGCATAACTCCAATTATTATATATTTTGATATGTTTTCATGGGCCAGGAGCTTTGCATAGGCATATTATATTTAACAAAAAATGCTTCATTAATTTGTAATAATTCATCAAAGTTTTCACCAAAACCCAAAGCTGTTAACTACAGTATTTGACTTTTTTGTTGTACATACAGCAGTGGCGCAGGTGGTGAGCGTGCCGGCTATGATGCGTGCGTTCGTATGTTCAAGAACGTGTAAGAGGGCAGGTAAAATTTTTTTTTTTTTTTACTAAATTGAATTTGCCTTAAAATATACGAAAACTTTTTATTATATTTTTTTTTTTAATTTATTATATTTGTAATCCAATAGTTTTCTGTATATTATGTTTATGACATCTATCTTGAAGTGAAAAACTCAAATTTTTTGAATAAAATCTAAAAAATTATTCCAATTTATCAATATTTATAAATTTATATTTTTTAAGAAATCCATCATATTTAATATGGAAAAAGTAAAAACGCAGTTTGTAGTTCTTCAATTTTATATTCACGAAATAGTTTGAAATTGCGTTAATTTTCCTAAAGACATCAACTATTTTCTTCCTCAAAATTTTTATTTGTAAAAGTGTCGACAATAATCCCAATACTTCAATATTTTTCTGTTTCTGACATCCATCTGCGAGTGAAAAAACCAAATTTTTTGTAAAAAAAAGCTAAAAAATTATTTCAATTTATCAATATATATTTTTTAAGAAATATATCATATTTAATATATAAAAAGTAAAAACGCAGTTTGTAGTTCTTCAATTTTATATTCACGAAATAGTTTGAAATTGCGTTAATTTTCCTAAAGACATCAACTATTTTCTTCCTAAAACTTTTCATTTGTAAAAGAGTCGACATATAACCCAATATTTCAATATTTTTCTGTTTATGACATCTTTTTTCGAGTGAAAAAACCAAATAGTTTGAAAAAAAAAGCTAAAAAATTATTTCAATTTATCAGTATATATTTTTTAAGAAATCTATCATATTTAATATATAAAAAGTAAAAACGCAGTTTGTAGTTCTTCAATTTTATATTCACGAAATAGTTTGAAATTGCGTTAATTTTCCTAAAGACATCAACTATTTTCTTCACACAAATTTTTATTTGTAAAAGAGTCGACATATACCCCAATATTAAATTGGGCCAGTTAGGTTATGTGTTTTCAATATTTCCGAGTTGAATTTGACGAAAAAAACCAGAAAACCATCATATGTCTAAGTTGTAATATTCTTCCGCTATACGGACTTCAAAAAATATACAACTAAAAGAAAAATTGAGAAAACTGTCTGTATACCAAAAAAAAAACACAATTTGGAAACCGGCAAATGTTAAGAAGTTAACGGAATCTCAAAATGAACTTTCATTCGTTTCAATCCATATGGCCAGTTTTGTTCGATATGGCATCATTCTATGTGACCATTATCTATATATTAATAGGCTAACATTTTTTCCATACAATCAATTGCCAGAGTGTATCTCATAAAACAATGCATAACTCCAATTATTATATATTTTGATATGTTTTCATGGGCCAGGAGCTTTGCATAGGCATATTATATTTAACAAAAAATGCTTCATTAATTTGTAATAATTCATCAAAGTTTTCACCAAAACCCAAAGCTGTTAACTACAGTATTTGACTTTTTTGTTGTACATACAGCAGTGGCGCAGGTGGTGAGCGTGCCGGCTATGATGCGTGCGTTCGTATGTTCAAGAACGTGTAAGAGGGCAGGTAAAATTTTTTTTTTTTTTACTAAATTGAATTTGCCTTAAAATATACGAAAACTTTTTATTATATTTTTTTTTTTTAATTTATTATATTTGTAATCCAATAGTTTTCTGTTTATTATGTTTATGACATCTATCTTGAAGTGAAAAACTCAAATTTTTTGAATAAAATCTAAAAAATTATTCCAATTTATCAATATTTATAAATTTATATTTTTTAAGAAATCTATCATATTTAATATGGAAAAAGTAAAAACGCAGTTTGTAGTTCTTCAATTTTATATTCACGAAATAGTTTGAAATTGCGTTAATTTTCCTAAAGACATCAACTATTTTCTTCCTCAAAATTTTTATTTGTAAAAGAGTCGACAATAAACCCAATACTTCAATATTTTTCTGTTTCTGACATCCATCTGCGAGTGAAAAAACCAAATTTTTTGTAAAAAAAAGCTAAAAAATTATTTCAATTTATCAATATATATTTTTTAAGAAATATATCATATTTAATATATAAAAAGTAAAAACGCAGTTTGTAGTTCTTCAATTTTATATTCACGAAATAGTTTGAAATTGCGTTAATTTTCCTAAAGACATCAACTATTTTCTTCCTAAAACTTTTCATTTGTAAAAGAGTCGACATATAACCCAATATTTCAATATTTTTCTGTTTATGACATCTTTTTTCGAGTGAAAAAACCAAATAGTTTGAAAAAAAAGCTAAAAAATTATTTCAATTTATCAGTATATATTTTTTAAGAAATCTATCATATTTAATATATAAAAAGTAAAAACGCAGTTTGTAGTTCTTCAATTTTATATTCACGAAATAGTTTGAAATTGCGTTAATTTTCCTAAAGACATCAACTATTTTCTTCATACAAATTTTTATTTGTAAAAGAGTCGACATATACCCCAATATTAAATTGGGCCAGTTAGGTTATGTGTTTTCAATATTTCCGAGTTGAATTTGACGAAAAAAACCAGAAAACCATCATATGTCTAAGTTGTAATATTCTCCCGCTATACGGACTTCAAAAAATATACAACTAAAAGAAAAATTGAGAAAACTGTCTGTATACCAAAAAAAAAACACAATTTGGAAACCGGCAAATGTTAAGAAGTTAACGGAATCTCAAAATGAACTTTCATTCGTTTCAATCCATATGGCCAGTTTTGTTCGATATGGCATCATTCTATGTGACCATTATCTATATATTAATAGGCTAACATTTTTTCCATACAAACAATTGCCAGAGTGTATCTCATAAAACAATGCATAACTCCAATTATTATATATTTTGATATGTTTTCATGGGCCAGGAGCTTTGCATAGGCATATTATATTTAACAAAAAATGCTTCATTAATTTGTAATAATTCATCAAAGTTTTCACCAAAACCCAAAGCTGTTAACTACAGTATTTGACTTTTTTGTTGTACATACAGCAGTGGCGCAGGTGGTGAGCGTGCCGGCTATGATGCGTGCGTTCGTATGTTCAAGAACGTGTAAGAGGGCAGGTAAAATTTTTTTTTTTTTTACTAAATTGAATTTGCCTTAAAATATACGAAAACTTTTTATTATATTTTTTTTTTTTAATTTATTATATTTGTAATCCAATAGTTTTCTGTTTATTATGTTTATGACATCTATCTTGAAGTGAAAAACTCAAATTTTTTGAATAAAATCTAAAAAATTATTCCAATTTATCAATATTTATAAATTTATATTTTTTAAGAAATCTATCATATTTAATATGGAAAAAGTAAAAACGCAGTTTGTAGTTCTTCAATTTTATATTCACGAAATAGTTTGAAATTGCGTTAATTTTCCTAAAGACATCAACTATTTTCTTCCTCAAAATTTTTATTTGTAAAAGAGTCGACAATAAACCCAATACTTCAATATTTTTCTGTTTCTGACATCCATCTGCGAGTGAAAAAACCAAATTTTTTGTAAAAAAAAGCTAAAAAATTATTTCAATTTATCAATATATATTTTTTAAGAAATATATCATATTTAATATATAAAAAGTAAAAACGCAGTTTGTAGTTCTTCAATTTTATATTCACGAAATAGTTTGAAATTGCGTTAATTTTCCTAAAGACATCAACTATTTTCTTCCTAAAACTTTTCATTTGTAAAAGAGTCGACATATAACCCAATATTTCAATATTTTTCTGTTTATGACATGTTTTTTCGAGTGAAAAAACCAAATAGTTTGAAAAAAAAAGCTAAAAAATTATTTCAATTTATCAGTATATATTTTTTAAGAAATCTATCATATTTAATATATAAAAAGTAAAAACGCAGTTTGTAGTTCTTCAATTTTATATTCACGAAATAGTTTGAAATTGCGTTAATTTTCCTAAAGACATCAACTATTTTCTTCATACAAATTTTTATTTGTAAAAGAGTCGACATATACCCCAATATTAAATTGGGCCAGTTAGGTTATGTGTTTTCAATATTTCCGAGTTGAATTTGACGAAAAAAACCAGAAAACCATCATATGTCTAAGTTGTAATATTCTCCCGCTATACGGACTTCAAAAAATATACAACTAAAAGAAAAATTGAGAAAACTGTCTGTATACCAAAAAAAAAACACAATTTGGAAACCGGCAAATGTTAAGAAGTTAACGGAATCTCAAAATGAACTTTCATTCGTTTCAATCCATATGGCCAGTTTTGTTCGATATGGCATCATTCTATGTGACCATTATCTATATATTAATAGGCTAACATTTTTTCCATACAATCAATTGCCAGAGTGTATCTCATAAAACAATGCATAACTCCAATTATTATATATTTTGATATGTTTTCATGGGCCAGGAGCTTTGCATAGGCATATTATATTTAACAAAAAATGCTTCATTAATTTGTAATAATTCATCAAAGTTTTCACCAAAACCCAAAGCTGTTAACTACAGTATTTGACTTTTTTGTTGTACATACAGCAGTGGCGCAGGTGGTGAGCGTGCCGGCTATGATGCGTGCGTTCGTATGTTCAAGAACGTGTAAGAGGGCAGGTAAAATTTTTTTTTTTTTTTACTAAATTGAATTTGCCTTAAAATATACGAAAACTTTTTATTATTATTTTTTTTTTTTAATTTATTATATTTGTAATCCAATAGTTTTCTGTTTATTATGTTTATGACATCTATCTTGAAGTGAAAAACTCAAATTTTTTGAATAAAATCTAAAAAATTATTCCAATTTATCAATATTTATAAATTTATATTTTTTAAGAAATCTATCATATTTAATATGGAAAAAGTAAAAACGCAGTTTGTAGTTCTTCAATTTTATATTCACGAAATAGTTTGAAATTGCGTTAATTTTCCTAAAGACATCAACTATTTTCTTCCTCAAAATTTTTATTTGTAAAAGTGTCGACAATAAACCCAATACTTCAATATTTTTCTGTTTCTGACATCCATCTGCGAGTGAAAAAACCAAATTTTTTGTAAAAAAAAGCTAAAAAATTATTTCAATTTATCAATATATATTTTTTAAGAAATATATCATATTTAATATATAAAAAGTAAAAACGCAGTTTGTAGTTCTTCAATTTTATATTCACGAAATAGTTTGAAATTGCGTTAATTTTCCTAAAGACATCAACTATTTTCTTCCTAAAACTTTTCATTTGTAAAAGAGTCGACATATAACCCAATATTTCAATATTTTTCTGTTTATGACATCTTTTTTCGAGTGAAAAAACCAAATAGTTTGAAAAAAAAAAGCTAAAAAATTATCTCAATTTATCAGTATATATTTTTTAAGAAATCTATCATATTTAATATATAAAAAGTAAAAACGCAGTTTGTAGTTCTTCAATTTTATATTCACGAAATAGTTTGAAATTGCGTTAATTTTCCTAAAGACATCAACTATTTTCTTCATACAAATTTTTATTTGTAAAAGAGTCGACATATACCCCAATATTAAATTGGGCCAGTTAGGTTATGTGTTTTCAATATTTCCGAGTTGAATTTGACGAAAAAAACCAGAAAACCATCATATGTCTAAGTTGTAATATTCTCCCGCTATACGGACTTCAAAAAATATACAACTAAAAGAAAAATTGAGAAAACTGTCTGTATACCAAAAAAAAAACACAATTTGGAAACCGGCAAATGTTAAGAAGTTAACGGAATCTCAAAATGAACTTTCATTAGTTTCAATCCATATGGCCAGTTTTGTTCGATATGGCATCATTCTATGTGACCATTATCTATATATTAATAGGCTAACATTTTTTCCATACAATCAATTGCCAGAGTGTATCTCATAAAACAATGCATAACTCCAATTATTATATATTTTGATATGTTTTCATGGGCCAGGAGCTTTGCATAGGCATATTATATTTAACAAAAAATGCTTCATTAATTTGTAATAATTCATCAAAGTTTTCACCAAAACCCAAAGCTGTTAACTACAGTATTTGACTTTTTTGTTGTACATACAGCAGTGGCGCAGGTGGTGAGCGTGCCGGCTATGATGCGTGCGTTCGTATGTTCAAGAACGTGTAAGAGGGCAGGGAAAATTTTTTTTTTTTACTAAATTGAATTTGCCTTAAAATATACGAAAACTTTTTATTATATTTTTTTTTTTAATTTATTATATTTGTAATCCAATAGTTTTCTGTTTATTATGTTTATGACATCTATCTTGAAGTGAAAAACTCAAATTTTTTGAATAAAATCTAAAAAATTATTCCAATTTATCAATATTTATAAATTTATATTTTTTAAGAAATCTATCATATTTAATATGGAAAAAGTAAAAACGCAGTTTGTAGTTCTTCAATTTTATATTCACGAAATAGTTTGAAATTGCGTTAATTTTCCTAAAGACATCAACTATTTTCTTCCTCAAAATTTTTATTTGTAAAAGTGTCGACAATAAACCCAATACTTCAATATTTTTCTGTTTCTGACATCCATCTGCGAGTGAAAAAACCAAATTTTTTGTAAAAAAAAGCTAAAAAATTATTTCAATTTATCAATATATATTTTTTAAGAAATATATCATATTTAATATATAAAAAGTAAAAACGCAGTTTGTAGTTCTTCAATTTTATATTCACGAAATAGTTTGAAATTGCGTTAATTTTCCTAAAGACATCAACTATTTTCTTCCTAAAACTTTTCATTTGTAAAAGAGTCGACATATAACCCAATATTTCAATATTTTTCTGTTTATGACATCTTTTTTCGAGTGAAAAAACCAAATAGTTTGAAAAAAAAAGCTAAAAAATTATTTCAATTTATCAATATATATTTTTTAAGAAATATATCATATTTAATATATAAAAAGTAAAAACGCAGTTTGTAGTTCTTCAATTTTATATTCACGAAATAGTTTGAAATTGCGTTAATTTTCCTAAAGACATCAACTATTTTCTTCATACAAATTTTTATTTGTAAAAGAGTCGACATATACCCCAATATTAAATTGGGCCAGTTAGGTTATGTGTTTTCAATATTTCCGAGTTGAATTTGACGAAAAAAACCAGAAAACCATCATATGTCTAAGTTGTAATATTCTCCCGCTATACGGACTTCAAAAAATATACAACTAAAAGAAAAATTGAGAAAACTGTCTGTATACCAAAAAAAAAACACAATTTGGAAACCGGCAAATGTTAAGAAGTTAACGGAATCTCAAAATGAACTTTCATTCGTTTCAATCCATATGGCCAGTTTTGTTCGATATGGCATCATTCTATGTGACCATTATATATATTATAAGTCTAACTATGTTGTTGGTATATGCGGCATATGAAAGGAGTGGTGGGTCTGATGGTGGACTTTCAAACATTACTAAGTACCGTTTTTGCCATCTCCTATTAATGATTACTGGTCTTTAATGGACGGATTTTTTTGGGTTAGTTGTCAAATTACCCGGCTTTAGAGTAAACCAGCTTTTATGAAAGCGACTCTCAATAACTCAACTATAAATAATTATTTTCAGCAATAAAAATGTCTCCAATATTTATGCCTCTAGGCATTAGGTACTGGAGAAAAATGCGAACAGAGGATTTAATAAGTTAAACTAATTTAAGGTGGTCGAATTTCGACCACGGGATATACTAGTATATATTATAAGTCTAATTATGTTGTTGGTCAGGCGCGTATTCAGGGGGGGGTTTCGGGGGTTCAAACCCCCCCCCCGAAATTTCCGAAAATTAAAAATTAAATATCTGTACTAGAATAATTACTCTATTCACTTTTAAAACTTCTGTTAAGAAAATAGCATTAATAGAAATAATGAAAATACGAAAGAATAAAATTACATAAATAATATTTCACACTGAGAGAAGTTATTGGTAGTCCCTAATCAATTATCAGAGCGAGTCTGAGAGGTCACAACTAAACTCCTGCAACGGTTCACTCATTTGGCGCTTTAAGAAATTCGCGCAAAACTATCAGACTTGCTCTGCATAAGATCAACTTAGCACCTCAACTACATAGCATGTTAACAATAGCAAGAGTGATTCGAACTCAAGTCTGTTGAAATTCAAATTAACTGCTTTTCGAGTTATGAATACAGCGGGCAAAAATCGTAAAAATGAGTGGCTCTCGTTATTGTAGTCACGGTTGCCATAAGTTTAACCAAAAAAATTCGTGGTCATTTAAAACAAAAATACCAAAAATTACCAAGCAGTACACAACGCAGTCGTATTGAATTATCAGAGAAAAAAACAATTAAATTGTACTTATACTTTTCAGGAGATAAAAGTTTAAAAGTAAAAGTCTGGTATGCTGTTAAAAAGAATATGCTGAAGAAATATTGTCAATTATTTCTTGACCATGAAATTGTCATGAATAGCCAAGAAATTTTGACGTTCCGTTCCCCATGTTGAATAATTGCAACATTATATGAATTTCAATGTTATTTTATTATATTCTTTGTCTTTTTTTCCGAAACTTCAATTTTTCTCCATGAAGTAAAGCGACAACTATTTAGTTCTTGCCAAATCCAGATTTGCGCAGGTCGCTTTTTTGTAAAAATTTTCCAGAAATTAGCAGTAGAAAAGTAGAAGAGATTCTGACACAAGAAATTTTTCTTAAGCTTTTCATGTGTAATTTTGTATAGAGTTTTTGGATTTCTTTTGAACAGCGTAAAGCCCTAAAAAAGAAAAATATTTTCCAATCCCAAAGGAGGAACGACCAAGCACGTTCATTGATGCATTAAATAATTGTTCCGTGTCTTTTTTCCCTATGGTACATCGATATATAAAAAATGCTGCAAATCTTCCAGTTTCCGTTGCTCCTTCCGTACAGTCTTTCTCTTCCCTTCGAAGGTTAAAAACTTATCTAAGAAGTACAATGGGGCAGGAGAGGCTGGCTCTACTCCACATCCACTATACTTTTGAAGTAACTTCTGAACAAATTCTAAACAAAATTTCAAATCAAACGAGAAAAATAAATATTGTTTTGTACACGGCTAAAAGTTTTAGCCTAGATTTAAAAGTTTTTGGGGCTACATATACATTTCTTGAATTTTCAACAAAGCTCTTAAATTTGAGTTGCAGTATTTTTATAGTGAATTTACACATACTTTCATTCAAAAATAATGAAATTAGTCTAAAGAAGTTAATTTTACTGGGAATTCCAAAAACACCCTTTGAACGCAGATATACTGGCCTAGGTGTATGACCAAACCAAATTTGGTTTAGAATTAAATTTACGCCGGTTGTCATAGAAATGCGCGTAATAAAAATTATTTAAATTTTAAACCGAAAAAGCTGTTAACAATTTTTTATTTTTTTTTTTAATGTTTGGACTCGAACCGACGTGCCCCAAATCAGTGCGCAATGCTCTACCTACTGACCTACGGCGCACTCATGAATTTTGTGCGAAAAGTACACATATTCGCTGTGTATACGACTTTTGTTGTATTTTTGTTTATCCCAGTTAAGTTTTAAATCTAAACCGCAAAAAATTGAGAATTTTTGTGGATAATTGAAAGATTTGGAATTTATTACCAAAAAGTTTTAAAAATTGTGTAAACCAATGAATGCTTTAAAATTTAGGCTCAAATTTTTAGCCGTGTAGAAAGAGAAAATTTTCAAATAAATAAAAGTATAAATATGTAATATGTAAAAATATAAATATGTGTGTATTTACAGGTAATTCTTATTTACTGACACTTTGGCCAAAACCCCCCCCGAAATTTTTTTCTGGCTACGCGCCTGTTGTTGGTACATGTCAATGAAATTAAATTTTGTTTATTGAAATATTGACGGAATATGAAAGGAGTGGTGGGAGAAAATTTACATATTTCCAATTTTTTTACTAATCAGACTTTGCATGTGGTAAATAACGACTTCAACATTAGATCGGATGGAATATAAGGTAAAGACTTTTTAAAACAAAATCAATGTGCAATCAGCTACGCGACAAGTAGTACTTCTTTTTGGTCAAACGGCGAAAATATTTCACTTCCAATACTCCACGGTACGGAAAGCGACTCTTGTGTTGTTCCGCCAAGATGATAAGTTTTCCGGATTTTTGATTTAGAAAAATCAACCGAACCACTATTCGTGGACTCACAAGAAATAGCCGAAGGCG
Organism: Sphenella marginata; assembly: GCA_951509765.1. Lineage (NCBI taxonomy): Eukaryota > Metazoa > Arthropoda > Insecta > Diptera > Tephritidae > Sphenella > Sphenella marginata. The sequence continues at coordinate 57,199,735 of OX608079.1, read as the reverse complement.
TTTTTACAGCAAGATGCATTATCGATACCGAAAATCCAGTTTTAAAAGTTATAAATTCAATTAAATATATAAAAAGTTGCAATATTCGCACAGAAAAACTATCTGAATATAACGTTTACAAAATCAACAAGACAGACAATCGGACTGATCGCGTTAACGAATGAAAAAAAATTTTACAAAATCAACTACCTAAATATGCAGAAAGCAATTTGCTCGATTTATGCTTACAGTATTCTGATATTTTTGCGCTTAACAATGACAAAATGACACAAAACAACTTCTACGAACAAAGACTTCGACTCTCGGACGATACGCCCGTGTACATCAAAAATTATCGTCTTTCTCACTCTCAGCGTGAAGAAATAAACAATCAAGTCAGTAAATTATTGCAAAACGATTTAATCGAAGAAAGTTTTTCCAATTATAATAGTCCGCTTATAATTGTGCCAAAGAAAGATACAAACGGCAAAAAAGCATATAGAATGTTCGTAGATTTTCGCGCAGTAAACAAAAAAGTAATAGCCGACAAATTTCCGATCGCTCGAGTAGACGATATTCTTGATAATCTTGGCCGTGCAAAATATTTTTCAACGCTCGATTTGTTTTCTGGTTTTCACCAAATACCGCTTCATCCCGACTCGCGTGACATAACCTTTTAGCACTGACCGTGGATCATTTAGATGGAAAGTATTACCTTTTGGGTTAAACGTTGCACCGAACTCGTTCTCACGATTGATGACGATTGCTTTTTCAGGCATTCCTCCAAACGTAGATTTTTTGTATGTGGATGACATTATAGTTATTGGATGTAGCGAAAAACATCACATTAAAAATCTGTCTCAAGTTTTCAGCACATGTAGAAAGTTCAACCTTAAATTAAATCCTAATAAGTGTCATTTTCTTAGGCACTTTTTTGGGTCATAAATGTTCGGCGAGGGGTTTGTTGCCAGATTCGTCAAAAATCGAAGCAATCAAAAAGTATACAAAACCAACCGACAAAGACGCTGTTCGACGCTTTGTAGCGTTTGCAAATTATTATCGAAGGTTTATACCTACCTTTGCTTCTCTGGCAACGCTTGAATAGGAAAAAAGTTGACTTTATTTGGGACAGTGCTTGTGAAAACACTTTTCAATCCTTAAAATCCACATTAATGTCACCACAGCTACTACAATATCCAGATTTCAAAAAACGATTTATAATTACGGTCGATGCATCTAAAACAGGTTGTGGCGCTATTTTGAGTCAGGTTCACGAAGATAACGATTTACCAATTTGTTTCGCGTCCAAATCATTTAATATTGCAGAGCAAAAGAAACCGATTATTGAGTTAGAGTTGTTAGCAATATATTTTGCGATTAAACAATTCAGACCGTATATTTATGGAACCAATTTTCTCGTTAAGTCAGATAAGACCATTGGTTTATATGAAGGATCCGACTTCAATATTAGCCAGGATACGTCTCTAACTGGATGAGTACAACTTTACGATGGATTATATATTAAAGGAAAAAGTAATGTAGGTGCTGACGCACTCTCACGCATCTCATTTAGAGAAATTAAAGACTCAAATAAACAAATTCTTGCGGTAAAAACACGAGCCATGTGGAACAAGAAACTGATACAACTTTACAAACTATTTCTGACGACTCGGACAATACGATAGAGACAGTCAAAGTTTACGGCAAATTTTGCACTAAACTTTATTAGAAGAATATGTACCGAGACACCTCGAAATTTGTAAAAAAAAAATGCCAAAAATGTTTTTTAACAAGGTTTAACCGAAAACTAAAGAAGAGCTAGTGTTAACACCAACTCCATGTAAACCATTTGAAATAGTAGTAATTGATACAATCGCCCCTATTATGGTTGTCAACATCAATTGTCACTTCGGAGTCAATGCAATACTGGTATTTACTTCATCAATGTATTGAAGTTGACGTGTTATCGATAATTTAATAGCAAAAGTACGATCCTTATACTTTTGACAGTTGTTTATTTACAATTTGTTGCGCGTATAATTCTGCTTACGACTTAAACTTTTGTTTAAAGATGTTTTTTTATGAAAGCTCAAGCTCGGAGCTCGCCCGCTACATTATAAGCCGGAAAGAACCACACAAATCACAAACGTTTGTGCTGCCTTACATAATCTCTGTATTGACTTTAAGTAGAGTCATCAAGCTACAATTCATCATCCGAAGCTGAAAATGTTCAAGATGGGTTTGAAGTTGATTTATCTGCAAAACATGGAAGCTTCGCAAATACGGCAACAAATTAAAGAAAGCTTTTTGTAATTCGTTTTTGGTTGTTTTTATTAAAAAATATAAAATACTTCAGTATTTTCTGCATAAAACAAAAATATTTATTCTGTTTTTAAAAATTAATATTTACACAATGCAACTCATGCAACTTCCACTTTTGGGAACACCTTGAGACATTCCTTTCGGGTTAAGCTGCTTGCCGAAATGAAGAAGGTTGGAAACCTGCTCCTCCAATTGGCTCAGCAGCAATTACCTGTAGCTTCCTCCTCCTGTGGCACGGCATTCCTGCTTGTTGTGCACTAGCTTTCTTTTGACCTTGCATTTCAGATCCCTCCAAACCTTTAAATTCACAAAACGTAAAAAAAAATAAGTTGTTTTTTACCTTTTGACAACCCTCACCATCCCTGAGTGTAGGACCTAGAGCATTGATTGCACTTGCATTATCATGCCATTGCAACTTAAAATTATTGTGAGCTGTCCCTTTGGAAAGCCTTTAGCAAGCGGATTTCTTTCTAGTTCTAAAACAAACTGCGCTAATTGGTTGTTGTTTGTTATTTTAATTTTTTCTCCATTTTCCTGAATTAAATAAAAACTAAACAAATAAAGTGTGTAAAGAGGTATAATTCAGAACTATTTTACCAAATTTTTACAGCAGAATATTTAATTGAGCGCTTGTGTTCACCAAAAACTGTATTGACAAGTTTTATGTTGACACCAATGCCAATAGTTATCGAAATTGACAATGTCGATACCAATTCGTCAACATCACGTCAATTCTTAAAAGTTTTGACAACCGCAATAGGTGAATAGGACCGTTGCCTGAATCGAGTTATGGTAACAGGCTCGCAGTTACTATGATATGCGATTCGACAAAGTACCTAGTAACAGTAGCGGTTCCGGATAAAAGTGCAAAGACAATAGCTTCTGCAGTTTTCGAGTCATTTATTTTAACATATGGTCCCATGAGTTCTATTAAATCTGACTTAGGCACTGAATATAAAAACGAGTTGTTCTCAGAGCTGACAAAACTTTTAAAGATCAAACAAAATTTTTCAACAGCGCATCATCATGGGACGCTAGGTTCAATCGAACGAAACCATCGAGTATTCAACGAATACTTGGGGGCATATCTAAATGATACGTTGTCAGACTGGGACACTTACTTGAAGTATTTCACATTCTTTTACAATACTACTTCGAATGCCGTTTTCGATAACGAATTTACTCCATTCGAATTAGTATTCGGTAAGAAACCGATTTTATCTAGTGAACTTCATAAGCCAAAAATTGATCCAATTTATGATGTAGAGAAATATGAGTTCAATGAGAAGATATATACGCAATTGAAAGGAATGCCAATGGGAGCACCTACATACAACCCCAATAATAGCGGATATAGTCATGGAAAAATTATTAGAGAACACTATGGAAAAAGGTGGCGCGAACTAAAGTCAGTGGAGTTAACGTCAGTGACATTAAGACGCATGCCAAAAGCGAACTAAGGTCAATATTTTTAGCGAACTAACGTCATTGACATTAATTCGCATTAAGAAAGCGAACTAAAGTCAGTACATTTTGTTTATATTCCAAATTTTCATTTTTCATTATCACATTCGACTTATGATCATTATATCATGAATCTGGGATTTAAAAAACGAATCTGGGATTGACTTAGGTCAGATCCCCAATTCGGGGTATGATCCATGGTATTTATGTGCAGAAATCCTTTCCGCATTGGCGGCCTTAGGCCGCGCTTCAAAAAATAATCCTGGGCTACGCCATTCCAACTCCGGGTGGTTGCCATAGCCGTGGCTACCGCCACGGTGATGTCCTTCCGCGTGCCACTCTTTTCTCACACGGTAATGTGATTACAACAACCACATGAAAATTACAGAAAATTCTGAACTTTAACTGCAAATATTTCGGAAACTACTAAAAATATTGGTTCAGCGGAGTTATAATCGTGCTCCTGGGACCAAAGCGCGTCTCCTGATACATATCTCAACATTTTTGGTTGTGTATTAGCGCTCGGTACCCCACGTAAACGATTACCCACGTCTAGATTTAGAATCTGAAATGAGATTTCTTTCAACCGTTCAAGAGTTATTTGCAGTTAAAGTTAAACTTTTTCTGTCATTTTCATGTGGTTGTTGTAATGGCACATTATACAATGGATCACGCCCCGAATTGGGGATCTGACCTAAGTCAAATTTTCGTCTGCGGCGCTACTTCGTCGAATCTCAAACCCAAATGCCTTCATGACATTAATTCGCATGTCCAAAGCGAACTAAAGTCAAAATACTATACGAATTAACGGCACTGACTTTAATTCGTTTTTGGTCATGCGTCTTAATGTCACTGACATTAATTCGCTTTTTGAGTGCGAATTAACGTCACTGACGTTAGTTCGCGCCACCTGGAAAAATGATGATGCAAACCAAGATTACTGACGAAATACGTTGACGACTTATTCGCGATAGTAGACCAAAATGAAGTACAAAACACACTTGACACTTTAAACGATTTTGACAAGAATATACAATTTACTGTAGAACTAGAAGACAATGGAAAATTACCTTCCTTAGACTCCATAATAAATAGACGAGGAAATCATTTAAAACTAAAGTGGTATATGAAGCCTACAGCATCAGGACGAATTAAAAAATTTTAATTCAAAACACCCGAAATCTATGATTGTAAATACAGCAATGGGCTGTATACGGAGGATGTTTCGGACCTCGGATGAAACATACCACAACGAAGTTAGGAAGGATATATTTACAATATTAAGAAACAATGATTTTCCGAAACACACCATAAATAATTTATTAAGAAGAACCAAATTTCAAATAACTTTAATAATCCCGAAAAACCACATATATTTAAATCGGTGTCGTACGTACCATATCTGTAAGAGCGACTAGCAAAATCGGAATGCTACAATAAAGAAAATATAAAAATAGCACATAAGCCAGCCAATGCACTAAGATACTTTTTCAATAGAACCAAGTCGAAAATAGAAAATATGGATAAAAACAATGTTGTGTACCAAATTCCCTGTAATGGCAATAATGACGAGACGTGCAATAGGTTATATGTAGGAACAGCAAAGTCAAAACTTAAAACAAGACTACCACAACATAAATCTGACTTAAAACAATGCAATCAAGTAAACAATCAAAAAACAGCATTAATGACACACTGTGCAGCTAGCGGACATACACCAAACTTCGAAAAAACAAAAATTCTGCAACAAGAACAACAATACAATAAACGCTTCACATTGGAAATGCTTCATATCATCAAAGAGCATGTATGAATAAGAGGCACCAGTCCTCTCATCTGAAAATCGGCAGAATTTCAACTCGTATGTTCGATGCTACTCGATGTTTTCTATTAGGGTTACATGGTTTCCTCTTTGTGCTTTGTCCGTAATCGTTTCAAATTATTTGAGTCAAGTTTGCATTTTATGAGTTGAAATTGAGTAAACGCAAAAAGTAAACAAACGGAATGAGTTGATTAAGCGACTCAATTTCATGCGCTGGCGGTGAATTTTGGCTTTCGTTGGTCAGAAAATGCAAGTATGTTACAGGAATTAATTTTTGATGCAAAAATTAAAGTTAATACCAAAAAACCTTTTTAATATTAATTTGATATTTCCCAACCCAAATCTATGCATTTATATGACTCCCATCCTTGATTAAATTTTTTTTTCGTTTTTATTATTTTCTAGACAAAAATGTTGACAATGGACAAGGTTTATAATTGCATACCTACCTACATTTTATCTTTAGGATGCATATGATGCCAATCAAGTATTTTACTTGAATTAGATTTTAATGTAAAAATTAAGGTTTATAATTGCATTAGTTTATACATTTAGATAAGTAGATATGCAGCTTTCAGCTTTTACAAATAAAATTTGTTAATACCTACATAGTAGACATTTTTATTTTTGAAAACTTCATAAGGTATAGAATTTATTGTCTTAACTCGAGTATCTGCTTATTTGTTCAAAACTGTTTGTTAGGGATAACTTTGTTTTGAATTTCGAATGTCCTTTTAAAAACATCAAACAAATCATTTATTGGTTCTTAATTAACAAACCAACAACTTTGGAAATACCATTTCTTACAATAAAAAATCTGCTACAAAATAGTAAAAACTAGTAATTTTACAG